>JAQGBS010001571.1:0-15330 GCA_034698545.1 Acrobeloides obliquus
TGGTGTCATTTTGTTCGTCTCATTTAGCTATAAAAAATTGCTACAATGTTCATTTTATGAAAATTAAAAAATTGATGTAAAAATCGTTTTTCCGCAAAAATTCAAAAAAGTTTGTGTATTACAACAAAGAGCTTGTAACAAATTCAAACGCAATTATCTCGAAAACTACAATGATTCAGAAGATGCCGTAAAAACAAAAAATGCTCCATTTTTCATGATCTTTCCGAATATATTATTTTTTCATATGATTGTAAATTACTGGGCTGGTCCTTTAAAATAAATAAACTTTATTTATGGGCACTAGGCTCGCATAAAATAATAAGACATAAGCATATTCAAGGCTTAACAAAAACATTATTTGGCTTTGAACGCGCAATTTAAAAGCTTTTTTTAAAGAAACTAAAGCATTCTCAACAATAGCTAGAAATTGAAAAGTCGGTGAATTTTGGTGTCGAAATAGGACAACCGTCTGCGAATTCTCTTTTTGAGAATTGAACATATTGATTTTTTAACGCTATCCTTTATCGAAAAAATTGAAATCTTCGTTTTTTTAATCCATCCATAGCCTCAAGGAAAGAATGTCATCATATTCAAATCAAACTTTAACCATCATTTCATTTTTCTTTCTGCCGATGAATTCTTTCTCTTATTAATGGCTTAACAAAAACATTATTTGCCTTTGAACGGTTATTTGGATCAGTTTATTATTCATCAAACATCTCTATATTTTTCTATAGCTTATTTTACATTTGAAATGTCTAATAAAATGTACCCCAAATTTGGTTTAATCAACCTTATCCCAGTCGAAATCCTATGCGATACTATGAAGTTTCTCGATAGAAATGCACTTGAAAAATGTCAGCTTGTTTCTCACCATTGGAACATCATTATATCTCGTAAGTGACTTGAACGTAATCAATACAAAGTTCAGTTTGTATAAGAGAACTAGAGGGTGGTATTGAGTCGTTATGAAAGTTGCATCATTTTTGAAGCATAAAAATTTTGCGTGACCCTGATTCAGGCAATTTTCGTTTTAATGCATCTCATTCTTACATGATTCAGGGCCAGGTGAGCTATTTTGGATTTTCGTTTAATATTTCTTTTCCTGGGGTAATTTTATGCGAGGAATCGATTGAGCGTATTCCCGAAGCGTGAAAACTCTTCCCTGACTCTTAATCATGAGATTTTCGCTTCAATACACTCACTCCCTTTATACATCAGGGTCAGGGAACCCCTAGGGCACAATTTATACGAAAAATAAACATTGTGTTTGTTATGTTAATTCGATATTAAATGTTGGCACAGAAATTCCGTACCACCCTGTATCAAGACTTATATCCCCCTTTTTCATTTTTATGTCAATGTCAACATAAATTTTATTTAACACTCCGTGGGTATATTTTGGCCAGAATTTCATGTTTAACACGGTGGCGCAAAAATAAATTCAAAAAAAGTTCTCCCGTGGTGGTCTAGAGCCCTATCTTTGAGAGGGTACCCTCTGAATTTTAACGTTTTATTCATTACCCCACGTAGGAATTGATTAAGTAGTCATTGGGCCCTATGGTCCGAAAATCCGAATATGTCGTAATGTTATTTGAAAGAATTGCAAATAACTTTTTAATAACATGGATAATTGCTATAGGTGTCTATATAAAAGTTGTAGCGCTGATTTCCAGCTTTCTACTGAGTGGTCAACCATCTCTCTCTTCAATTCCCATGCGGAATTATGTCTAAAACGATAAAACGTTAAAATTCAGAGGGTTGCATTTTCGAAGATTGTCTCTAGACCACCCTGGGAGAACTTTATTTTTGCGCCATCGTGAAATTCTGGCCAAAAATATACCTGTGTTCCGAACAGCTGATGGAGTGTTAATACTTTTAGAAAATGCTTTTCAACTACCACTTCGATTATTAGGAGAATTGGGTATTCATCATTATTTTGAAAATTCGGATTTTCGAACTTATTTTCATACACAAGGTAACAATTTTAATTTCAAAAGCACTGATATTTGTTGTGGCTCTTAAAGGGCCAGTGCAACAGAAAAATCGATTTTCTGGAAATAAAATTGGACTCTAGACCACCCTGGGAGAATCATGTAGAACTGCGCTCACTGATCATTCTTTATTTTTCCACCATAGGGCGTAGACCTCTTTTTCATGAAGGAAAATTGCAAAAAAGTGAGGTGACTGGGGACAATTAAAAAAAAATCATAACGAAATTGAAGACGAAATTTTCATAACGAAAGTTTTGCACTGTCCCCAGTCACCTCACTTTTTTACAATTTTTCTCCATGAAAATGAGGTTTACGTCCTATTGTGTAAAAATAAAAAATGATCAGTGAACTTAGTTCTACATGATAGGCTTATTTCCAGAAAATATTGGTGGAATCCTTTAGTAAAGCAAAAATTTGTTATAGAACCAAGTAAAGGACAATCTGTCAAACTCGACGAAATTACATTGCCCCTAATTGGAACTTCTGTATTTCATAAATTTACCATGAATATCAATGAAAATTTTAAAAAGTTAATCGAGAAGCTGGATGAAATCGTTAGATCAGCTGGAACTAGAATCAAGCTAAAGCAAGCTTATTGTGGCAATATAGATAAGATGTTTGTCGAAAATTTTATCAATTCGTTCGCAGTCATATTCACGCAATATTTGGAAACAAATGACCTGATTCTAAGTTTTGTTCTACCATCATTCCGCATATTCATTTCGAACCAACATCGTTGGGAAAATTATCATATGCCCAAAAGGATAGATCTGGATGCAAAGTACTTTTTAAAATAAAACTTGAATGCACAGTTTAGCAACTTGACAGAGTTTCTGGATGATATATATGTTTGGTCGATAGATGATAAAGAACCTATTCGAGTGGAAGAAATTATTGAATTTATTGAGAAGAGTAATCAAATTAATTGTTATAAATTAACTATGGACGAACTTTATGTTAAATTTCTAGAAGAATATTTTCAGGTATTATATACAGAGTGCCCCCAAAAAGGGCAATTTTTGCTACATTTTTCCAAAATTTTTTCAAGTTTTTAAAATTTCAACAAATAGGAGGTTTTTCTTTAAAAGAAATCGATTGCGCGCATTGCCGGAACTTGAAAGCTCTCCCTTAGATACTTTATTAGCCTATTTTCGCATTAATACACACATATCTTTCCTGAATCAGAGTCGCACAAAATTGAAAATTCGTTAAAAATTGAAAAATTCTCAAAAATAGAAGAATTCCTGAAAAATTCACCAAAATTGAAAAATTCTTCAAAGGTTGAAAAAAATCGAAACAAGTTCGCTAAAAGTTGAAAAATATTCAAATTTTAACGAACTTATTTCGATAAAGGAAGAACTCGGAAGCGCTCTGAAGAACTCATAAGCACTCGGAGGCGCTCGGAAGCAATCGGATCAGAGTGGAGATCTCGTTCGAGGTGCTCGGAGACTTATCGATCTGATCAGAAAATCTCCTCTTCCCTCCAATCGTGATAGCTCTGGTCCTCCAGTTTATAAAAAGTAAAATAATAAAGGAAAAAAATCAATATAATGAAATTGAAAGATGAAATTCCCATAGTTTTAGTTTTTCTTGACAACTTCTCAACCGGAAAGATTAATCAAGAAAGTTCAAGGTAGATTTTTCAATATCATATGTAGATTCAAAAACTTATTTTAGGACATTTTTCAAGTTTTACCATATATGAACAATCCAGAAAATTATTTGAAAATTCATTTCGCTTCAACTCAAGTTCCTCGTTCTCTTCAAATGAAATGTATGAAGCGAGTAGAAAAGATGGATGGATCATTCGAATCGATTTTCAATACAATGGTTATGATTTAACTATAGATATTTTTCAAAAATGATATGCTCTATTGTTTTAGGGTAAGTGCTGGACCCTATTCCTCTGTAAATGTTCAACTGTCTCCCTATTTACAGGGTTGTTCGGGAAGATTTTTTTCCTTAGTGCATCGATTTTTCTGCAAAAAATTCAAAAAAGTTTGTGTATTACAACGAAGAGCTTGTAGTAAATTCAAAATTTCAAACGCAATTATCTCGAAAACTACAACGATTCAAAACATGCCGTAAAAACAAAAAATGCTCAATTTTCCACGAACTTTCCGAATATATCATTTTTTCATATGATTGTAACTGACTGTACTGGTCCTTTAATCAATTTTATTGCTTTGTTTATTTTTAAAATCTACTATAAAATTTATAATAATAATAACAAATATATCCATACGTGAATAGGGGGTCTAGATTTAGATCCTCCCCCGCAAAAAGTGGTTAGAACTCACCTCCCCACCCCAAGGGCATAATTATAGGGGGAACAAGGGGTTGTTCCTCACCAAGACGGCCAAAAATTCAAAAAAATCCCCTTAACCCCCCCCCCCCCATTATGTTTTTGTCTAGAAATTCTGAAAAATTTTTTATCCAAAAATGGCCAAAATTTCCATTTTTAACCAAAAATTTTCATTTTAGGACCATTTTCAGCTTAAAACACGCTTTTTCAAAAAATATTTTCGCCTGCGGCGCTGTTTTTACTTAAAATCAATCTTTCAAGAAAAATAATCGCCGCAAATTCGCCCACAAAAAAGGTCGCCAAAGGTGTCCCCCCATCAAGCCAGACCAAAAATTACGCTCTTGCCCCTCCCCCCCCCCGCAAAACGGCCGAAAAATTTTTAGAATATAAGGGAGGATCAAAGAAATTGCGGCGAAAAAATTTTATGGGTACTTTTTTGGATTTTTTGAAAAAAAATTGTCGATTTTTTTAAGCCCTCGCAAATTTTGAACTTTTGTCAAACCCCACCTTATCCTTCCGCAAATTTTCACAAATAGACCCCATACGCAACATTGTAACAATCTTTATCCCCTTTATGACATACATATTATGGGAAAAAATTCGAAATTTTCTAAGGTTCTTTTATCTATTATGAAATTATTCTTTTTATTTGAGTACATTAAGTCATTTGGTGTTATCATAATTTCCTCTAAAAGAATAGATTTACAGATAGATATAAGTAGTGATACGTCGAAATCGAGATTTCGACCCTAAAATTTCGCCTTCGATTTCCCAAAATTTCTTCGAATTCGAAAGTGAAGTGAAAAAAATTCAAAAGACATTTTTAAAATTTTTAAAAGTTTTGCCAATCTTTTGGCCTCAAGCGGGATTTGAACCAGCCTTGAGGTTGGCTCTTGAGCCAAGCCCAGTACTGAACCATGGAACCCTTGGAGTAACCGCTCCTAATTCCGACCTCGTAGTAATGCACAATTGTATAAAACCAAACGGGTCTGTTTCTTAACGCAGTCTTTTTTACTGTAATTTCATTTGTTTCATAGACTTGGTGTACAGGGCCCTGTACAGGAACACAAAGGTGCTGATTTTTTCGCCAGGAATTTTCCCTGTACTATACTATGTGAGATTAAAAATAATTGATCAATAAAAAATTGTTCTACCTAAAATTTGATTTAACGTTAGGTTTCCATAACGAAGGTAAATGTTTTCGCCGGAAGGTAAAGTCAGAAAACAGCCCGTATTCATTTTCCCAGCATTCTGATACTTTAAGTGAATCGAAGGCTGGCTTGTAATCTATAAAAAGTACCTATAAAAAGAACTATTCTGGATTAGGGGGCCAAAATGACGGAGTTTTTGAACCGAAAAAATTTTTCCTAAAAATAAGCCTCTTAGGGGTATTTTTATGCGAGAAATTGATAGCGCATATTGCCGAAGCGTGAAAACGAGTTTTGTAACAACTGCGGCAATAGAATGGCTCTTGATTGACGTCGTTGGATTTGCCACAAGGGCCCTTGTCGACAATCCTCAAGACCCAAGAAAGGTTGTATATTGGAAGATGTGATGGTTTGCTCCTCCTGGTGGTGCTCCTGGAGACTCCTCTACCATTTTAAGTTATGCTAAACGCGGCGCAGCGACAGATGAGGACGCGCACTTGAGGACGGACATTTGAATTGTTAAAAATAAACATGTTGCTGCTTTATGCGGTTAAAAACGAAAACTCTTCCTACGCGACTGAAAAATTTAGCGAAATTCGCTTTTTGAAATAATATTGTTTATTTAAAAAAATTGAAATGTCCGTCCTCAAATGACCGTCCTCAAGTGCCAGTCCTCATCTGTGGCAGCGTCCTAAACGCAATCTTTCAAAATCTTAGTTTCAATAAATTCATTGATTCAGGGTAAGGCACTGATTCAAGGACTCATTTTCACTCTTCAGCAATATGCGCATCGATTTCTCGCATAAAAATACCCCTAAGATTTTGGCATTAGGATTTTATCCAAGATTTCGTTTCTCCAAGCTACTTTATCCAAGTTTTTATGAAAATGAACATTTTCTTTTAGTTTTCAATATTTTTTATCTATTTTTTCCTATTTTTGCAACATTCTGATGTGCTTTTAAAGGATTTATCATTAAAAATTAAAAAATTAAAAATGTCCAATTTTTATTTGAAAAAACTTGGATAAAGTATGCTTGAAGTAGCTTGGAGAAAAACTTGAATAAAGTCCTAATGCTCTTATTTGGGAAATTTTTTCAGTTCCAGAACCCTTTTATTTTGGCCCCCTAAACCAGAGTAGTACCAAAGAATCTGTTGAATCTATAAAAAGTAAATATTTTTAACAATTAATTTATTTACTTTTGATAAATATATTGGTTTTTCTATATCATCGCTATTTACAACATTAAATATAGTAGATGTAATAACTAGAGAATTAATTAATATAGTTTGAGCAAAAATGAGCATTTTTTCCTAAAAAATTGGTAGATTTCAATCCTTAACTCTGTTTTAAAACAAACCGATCGGTTTACGGTGGAATGTAATGGTTCAAAGGCGAATTTTTTTTGATAAAGTCTGTTATAAGCTTAAAATGCTCAGAAAATAAAAATCATAAATACAGAGTGATTAAAAAAATGAGAATATTCGACAATGGGGAACAGGGCTGTTCCGTAATTCAAATTACGAATTATGGAATTTTTGGCGGAATTACGAAACGCTATTTGTTTCAATTACGATTTTTTTTTTCATTGCATTGTACGAATTTTAAAAAAAAATTCGTATAATGCAATGCAAAATTTTTTGTATTTTTTTCATGAGAATCATCACTAGTCGTAACAGCTGTTACGACTATCCGCATGAATCCGTGAAGACCCTGAAAAGCTTTTTTGTTTCTGGAGCAGGGCTAGCATAGAATAATCTGTTTATTTCTAAATTTGCAATAATAACTTTAGTTGAAAAAAACTTTAGTTATCATTTTAATAATATAAAAGTAAAAAATATTCTATATATTAATAATGACGGCATTCATTCGTATTGATTAGAATACACAAATACAAACATAGAACATCGCACTATATGTGTTGTTGTTCGGGTTGGCATCACTTGTGCACACATATTTGCGCATGCAACATTTGCGCGTATAACATTTGCGTATAAAATTTTTTCCCAAATTGGCTGATTTTTGATACTTGGGGGTTGGTATACGGGCGAAAAAAGAAAATTTTTCCATTTTCGCGTCAATACACCAACTCCATTCCCTGAATCAGGGTCAAGATCATTTTTTCATGTTTAGAAACTATCAAAATGTTCAATATATTTTCTTGGATTTGTATGTTTCTTCATAAATTCTTAATCTCGAATCTATTTATTATTTTTCAAAATATTTATCATATAACAAATATCATTGATGGGCAACAAAAAATTTTCAAAAAAACCTGCTATAAACATGCATGATTATTAGTGATAGTAAATCAATGATTATTATTTCAGTTCCAAATTTATTTATTTTAGCACCTTTATTTTCAGTACCTTTTGATACTGCGTTAAATGGCGTTGATAGTACAGGGTGAGTTAAAAAAAGTGCATTTTGTGATTTTTGGAGCCCGAAAAATTTTTTTGGGACAAGAAATTTTTTACTAACAATGAACTATCTAGGAGTAATTTCTTTTTTTCGCCATTACACCAACTCCATTCCCTCAATCAGGGTCAAGAAAATTTTTGCATGTTGTGCGCAATCGATTCCCCGTATAAAATTACCCCAGATGGATAGTTTCACGGCGAAAAAAGAAAATTTTTGCGTCAATATACCAACTTCATTCCCTGAATCAGGGTCAAGGAAGCGTTTTCATGCGTCGGGAATGCGCGCAATCGATTCCCCGCATAAAATTACTTTATATGGATCATTTTTAGTAAACAATTTTTTCGGTACAAAAAATTTTTCGGACCCAAAAATACACCTTTTTTACATACCCTGTAAATTAAACAATAAATTTAAACGTTTTTATTACAAAAAAAAACAAGAAATTTGAAGACCAACTTATTCAAATATTGAGCAAAATACTCTCTTCTCATAAGCATAAAAATTGCAACTAATAAAAAACAATCACGATGAGTTTGAAAAATATACAACATACAGGGCGTTCCATATCAATATAGCGACTTTTAAAAATTTTCATTTCTCCATAACCATAAATTCGATTTTGATGGTCAATCACATGTTGGATAGAGGAGATCTGCGAGTTTTTTTGGAAAGGATTCTATTGAAAAAGATTTTAAACTCGAGTTTTTAGAGCAAAAATACAAAATTTTGGACAAAAATTGAACTTTGATAAAAAATTTGAATTTTCGAAAATCGAATTGCTGTCAGAATTAGTCTTTTTGCTCTAAAAACTCAAATTTAGACTCCTTTTTAATAAAATATATTTAAAAAAACATTCCATTTCGGTGGCTATCAAATGAGCCATTGGGTGACTGAAATGAAATTAAACTCAATTTTGGCGAATTTTTTAATTTTGCATAAAAATAAAAATTTCGATGTTAGGGAACCTGACATAACTCAAAACCAACAAATTCTTTCAGATTTGTGCTCTCCGTGGCAAGAAACCCTCTAACACAAAAACTAGCTAATTTGGAGCACTTTTTGAAAAAAATTTCCACTCTAGGGGATACCCCTGAGGTCAAAATTGAAAAATAGTGCCCGCATCGTGTTCCCCATGTCAAAAAAACTCCCCGAGTACAAAAATCAGACAATTTGGACACAAGTTGTAGAAAAAATACTGAGGTAGAAACTCAAAGGGGCTAATTTTGAGTAGCTGGGGTGGCTATATTTTAAATGTTTTTGCACTAAAAACTCGAATTTAAAATCTTTTTCAATAAAATTTTTTCCCTAAAAAACTCGCAGATCCCTTCTATCCAACGTGTGGTCGATCATCAACATCGGATTTAAGGTTGTGGAGATATGAGTGTTTAAAAGTTGCTATATTCATATGGAACGCATGTTAAAATACACCCGTTGAATGAGTCCAAGTTTGAAGAACTATATGTCGAATAAAAGAAGAAATTCTCCTGATAAGCTAACAAAAGTAACTCTTCATGAAGTGAGGTGTAGGGTTTTCATCGGAGCTGATTACCAGTTGACTTTTATCGATCGGACAAATTCGAATTTCTTGGGTCGGACGAGGCGTCTCTTTCACTGGTGCTGGGATCTCTATCAACACTGTTGCTGTTCGAGCCTTCTTTATCATGGATTCTAAAAAGGGCTCAGGATTAGACTTAGGTTTAGGCTTAAGCTTAGACCTAGGCTTAAGCTTAGGCTTAGATTTAGGCCTAGGCATGTGCTTAGGCTTAAGTTTAGGTATAGGTTTAAGCCTAGGTTTAAGCCTAGGCTTAGGCCTAAACTTAGGCATAGGCTTAAACTTAGGCTTAAGTTCAGGCTTACTCTTAAGCATAGACTTAGGCTTAGGCCTAGGCTTAGGCTTAATTTTAGATTTAGGCCTAGGCTTAGGCTTACAGTTTAAAGGTGGAAAAAATGAAATGTTTTATAGATATAGAAACTCCGAATTGAACTAACGGTTACCTTAAATGCGGAGGCAGCCTTTTGAAATAGGGATGACTCAGGGCTTCTTTTAACGTAATCCTGGCAGTTGGCTCATACTCTAACATTCTCTGAATCACATCGAACAATTCTTGGTGCTCTTCGTCATGTGATTGCATGTATCTCTAAAAAGTTATGCATTTTGGGTGGGAGACTTTTGCATCTACATATATGCTCAACGACACACTTGCGCACACAACTTTTGAGCATCCGATTTTTGCGCCCCGACTTATGCACCTCGAAATTTGCGCCCAGACATTTGCGCCCCTACACATGCGCTCTAATAATTGTGTCCCGACATACACATTTTTACACCGCAAATTACACATTTGTACACCACAATTATTAGCGCGCATATGTCGAGGAGCAAATACCGGGCGCAAATGTCGGGGCGCAAATGTGAAAGTGCAAATGTCAGAGCGCATATATGAGGGCGCGAAAGTCCCCCACTCTGCATGTTTATATCCTTCTTTTCTTAGTTATTTTTGATCTTTATCTTAGCGATCGATCCTCAATCTCATGATCTAAATATCCGGCCATTGACTTAAGAGCAATGGATGGATATCGATTGCCAACTGATCAATCTCTCTTGTTCGCAAGTGGTCGCCATTTGTTGTTCTGGAAATGCGACAGCTTTCAAACTTGTAGTTAAGACGAAAAACGTGAGCAAAAGTCACACGTCGGTTGGTAAGGAAAAAGCTACTAAAAGAAACCCTTGAAATAACTTACAATTAGTGGTTTGCAATTGTCATGCACATATTGACCATTGGAAGTTTTGTCGTTCCAATCAAGTCGACCATGATAGAAATATTTTGTTCTAAAATTAAAGTTTTTTTAGCTGGTTATACTAGTTAGTTAAAGGACCAGTCCACTCGGAAAAAATACTATGAAAAAGTTATATATTCGAAAAGTTCATGAAAAATGGAGCATTTTTTGTTTTTTCGATAACCTCTGAATCATTATCGTTACCCGAGAAAATCGTATTTGAAGTTGGCGATTTTTGAAATTTTATGTATTACAACGAAAACATGAACGCAGTGAAAATTTGGCATACACAAGAATGGAAGAGAATTACAAGCACAGTTGTCGCCCTGTTCTTGTCATCCCTTTGATGTGTTGTTTGAACGATCGTTCCCCATCCCGTTCTTGTCTATGCCGAAAATTCGCCCCTGAATCAATACAAATTGTGTACTGACGCAAAAATTCAAAATTTTTTTTGGCAGTTTTCGTAAGTTGAGAACTGCTTGTTTTCGACTCAAGCACAACTTTGATTGATTCGACTCAAGCACAACTTTTATTGGCGTCAATACACAACCTTTATTGATTCAGAGATGAATTTTCACTAGGTTCATGTTTTCATTGTAATACACAGATTTCAAAAATCGCCAACTTCAAACGCAATTCTCTCAAAAACTACAACAGAACATGTCGTAAAAACAAAAAATGCTTCATTTTTCATGAACTTTCCGAATATATAACTTTTTCATAGTGTTTTTCCGAGTGGGCTAATTGGCCAAGTGGATAAGGAAGCCGCCCGTCCGATCTGGCAAGTTAAGCAACGTTGGGCTCGCAGATTCGATCCCATTAGGACAAAATTTTGATCTATAAAAAACTTTCTTTAGAGCAAAAAATTTTTGCTCCATACTTTGTAAGAAAAGTTTTTTTGTATATCGAAATTGCGTCTAGTGAGATCGAACCTGCGGGCCCAACGTTGCTTAACTTGCCAGATCTGACGGGCGGCTTCCTTATCCACTTTATCAAGTAGCCGACGTAAGGATAGACATGAAAAACGTTATATAAATCTTTACTTTGTTCTTCTGCCCATTCGATAGGGAATACTGCCAAGAATCCTTTCCATCATAGCCAGATGTTCTCTGTTATCATGTGTTTGGAAGAGTGTAATCCCCATATATAGTTCGAACATAATACAACCTATAGACCATACATCGCAAGGCTGCGCCCAACCAAGTTCTACAAAACGGGTATGTTTTTTTGTAAAAAAAATCATTTTTTTCAATTTTGAAGAATTTTTCAATTTTTGTTAATTTTTCGATTTTTGAGGAATTTTTCATTTTCTTCAACTGAACTGGTCCTTTAAAAAACTACCTAAAATAACTTCTGGTGCTCGGTAATGCCTAGTGGAAACAATCGTCGAATGATGTTCATGATCGAAGGTGGCCGAGCCGAGATCAATTAGCCTAACAGCAGCATCATCGACTACTCGAACAGTTTTCCTTCTCTTCGTCTCTTCCACATGAAAACTACTATTTACAAATAAAATATTCTCAGGCTTCAGATCGGTATGCGTGAGTCGATTGTCATGCATGAACTTGACGGCATAGCACAATTGATAGGCAATATACTAAACAAGATTGTTGTATGGCTTAATGTTATATAGAAAGCTTACTCTAGCTTGTTGCATTGGGTATGGATGATAGCCATTGTTTTTCATGAAGTCAAAAACACTTAAACCCAATAGATCAAACACTAAACACATGTGGCCGTAATAATCGAAGTTGTCCAAAAGTTGAATCACTAGGCTATAAATATCAAATATATTTTAAAAATTTTTGGGCCGTATTAGCTATAGCTAACGTTAATAGTTACAGTTCATACGCGGGCAAGGGGGGAGCCTCCTCCCAACCCACTCACTCATCGGCCTAAAATTAGGGGGCCCTCTCACTCGGTCAGCCGAGTGAGGGGGTCTCCGTAATTTTGGAGCATTTTCAAAATATTTTTGGCGCTAGTTTATTCTTGCTTATAAAGATTTACATAAGAAATTTTCGACGCGCGGGGCGCGTTGACCAAAAAAAAAGGTTGCCAGCTTAGTCGGGGAGGGGGGGACCCTCTCATCGGACACTCCCTCTCCCCCCCCCCACCTTGCCCATGTATGTTGCAGTTGTGATTTTTCAATTTTGATGAATTTTTCAGAAATTTTTCAATTTTTGTCGAATTTTTTTCTTATTGGTCTTTCGTAAACTCTTGTCCTAAATTTCCATAACATACTATTTTCCAGTCGGATCCCTTTCCATAAGCTTATGAAGAACATTGATCTCTAATCTAGCTGCCTCTCTATACTTGGAAACATTCTTGATAATCTTTAAAGCCAGCTGTGAACCGCTATTCCTCGAATCAATCACTTGCACAACCTTACCAAAAGTGCCCTCACCGAGCGTTCGTACAATCTCGTCTAAAAAGTCAATTTTTCAGGGAATTTAAAATTGGGCAAAAGTTTTCGGACCCGACAGGGGCTCGAACCCGGACCAGGCTCCTGGCTACCGTCCAAGTGTACTACCATTGCGCTACCGAGACTTATAACATATTCTTCATAAGTTTATGGAAAAAGAGTTGTAGGTCTCGGTAGCACAATGGTAGTGCGCTTGGACGGTAGCCAGGAGCCTGGTCCGGGTTCGAGTCCCGGTTGGGTCCGAAAATTTTTGCCCAATTTCAAAAGGCGTGTTAATCCGAGCTCCAAAATTCCCAAAAAATGAGAGCAATCAATTTTTCATTTGAAGCAAAAAAAACTCACATCGATTGGCAATAATGTCACCGTTTTGGTAAATAAGATGCCCGTCATTGTCGTCCCGTATGTGAACCTTGGATGAAGCTACAGAAATTATCGAAGGACTAGGTGCGGCAGAAACTTTTGCACTCTCCAAGTGGGAGTGGTGATTTTTTGTGGCCGAACTTCCATGATGATTTGCGGCATGACGTGTACTGTGTTCATCCTAAAACAAAATTGAAATTTTTTGCAAATTTAGGCTAGGGTTATCCTACTATTATAGAGTGGTTTGTGCAAGTTCGCTAAAATATCTTATACCGATCTAATACAACAGAAACAAGGTCTACTTTTGACAAAATTGTCCCTAGGGGGGGGGGTGTTATTTATGTGGAATCGATTAAACCGGGAGAATTGATTCCTGCAAAATTGTTCAAAAATTTCGAAACAACCTTGATCTAACACAAACTTATTTCAAAAACTTTCAAAAGTTCATTCAAAAAACAGACCCCAGCCTTTTTAGTTCCTCCAGTAGAAATGATTTTGTCCACTCTAGCCGTAACAGAAGGTGGTAATTGTAATGAAGCAAGTAATGCTGCCGTTTGGGGATTTGCCGGTTTTTTGGGCTGTTCGACGGTTTGTTTCGACACTGCCTGCTTGCTTAACGTCAGAATTGGTGTCTCGATAACACCTTCATTCTCATCATCTTGAATAGTAATCGAAGCGGTGCATTCTGCCTGCACCTCGGGTGGACGAACGATAAAATCTGTTTGTTGTTTTTCGCTAGTTGTCGTTGTCGTTGGAGTCGCTGTTGTCGTCGAAGTTGCTGTTGTCGTCGGAGTTGCTGTCGCTGTTGTCGTTGAGGGTATATGTGTGGGAGGAACATCTTTTAAACGGGTCGATTTCAAGCCAACAGTAGTTGAAGTTCCAGCTATGAGAGATTCATGAAGTTTATTTAAGCGTTGGGCTTCTCGCCGAATCGACGATGGTGTAGTCGGCGGTTTTGCTGCTGTGGTTGAAGTCGTGGGTGCCGATTCTTGAGCTTTATTTGACGAGGTTGTTGTTGCTGCGGCTGTTTTGTTGTTCAACCCAACGGAAGAGAACGCCGCAGTGACGGCGTTCACGGTATTTTTCGCTTTTGTCTCATCGCTGATGGTCGTTTCTGCCCCTTTCTTGGTAACAGGTTCTTTCTTGTTTACTACAGTAGTACTAGCGTTTTTAGTAGAAAGTTTACTCGCACTTTCGAGTAGATCTTTCTTGATTTGGGCCAGTTCATCCGCCTTTTTTCTTCGAGTCGAGATCTTTCTTTCTATCGCCGCAGGTGGTTGCTTTTCAGGTTTTTCAGACTTTTCAAGCTTTTCATTTGTTGGTATGGTTTCTTTTCTAGTGACAGAAGGTGATGGTGCTGACTCTTTTCTAGTAGAAGCTGATAGTGCCGTTTCTTTTCTAGTAGAAGGTGATGGTGCAATCTCTTTTCTAGTAACAGAAGGTGATGGTGCCGTTTCTTTCTTCGAATTCAAATGCCTTGGTTCAATAGAAAGTTTGCCTTTATCAGGAGATTTTGATTCTTGATTCTCGTGAGCATCTTTGGAGGTATCTTTCAACTCGAAGAACTTTTTCCTAGCCTCGGATAACGTGGGTTTTCGACTGGACTTTGGTTCACTAGGTTTCGTTTGGATCGAATTTCGTTTGGGTATAGGCTCGACAGTAGTCTTTGTTGCTGTTTGATCAACTTCTTTCTTGGGCGCTTCATTGTTCTTGCTAAGTGCCGACCAATGGTTATAACTCTTGTATAATACTGGATCCGACGAGCATCTTCTCAAACTGGCTAGTATCAAAGTGTTTCTTCTTCTCGAAACAAAATTTTTATGCTTCCTTCTTTTGGGAATCACCACTAAAGGTATTCTTTTGAGGCCTTCGATATTCCTTTTGGGCATCTCGACTAGCTCGTC
>JAQGBS010001572.1:0-15328 GCA_034698545.1 Acrobeloides obliquus
ATCGTACGAAATTCGTACGATAGCTTGTGGCCATTTCGTCCGTCGTACGAGTGTATTTTACACTCGTACGATGACTTCGTACGATAGCTTGTGCCGTTGCTTGTGGTGATACAATAGCTTGTGCCGATCCTTAACGCTAATTCTCAGGAAGTTTTTGAGCTATTACTCAAACCAATTGGGTCTAACCATAATTTTTCTGCTCATTTTATAAGGTGGTACAAATATGTACTAGTGGGACAAAATGGGTTAATGATTTAACTTAAGGCAACAAATGAATGGCAAGTTTTAAGAGGACAAGCTCATCGATCGGACGATCTTGTTACAAAATTAGGCATGCCTAATGCATGTCATTGGCATATAGTTTCACCAGGTGGTACAAATGTTGAAATAGAAATTGTTTCGGTCGGAGAAAATTGTCTAGAGGAGAAAAACCCTTGCACTTTGAATGGTGTTGAATTTAAAATCGAAAACTTCACAAACACAGGAATTAGGTTATTTAAATTTTTTAAGTTATAACAATTAGATAAATTACAGATATTGTTGTACAAGTAAACCTATTACTGAACAACTTTTACGCTCGGAATCAAACTTAGCGGTCGTTAGTGCTTATACTTTTGGTATTGCTAAACCGTTTATGGTCAATTACAGAATAGGTATAACTTAAAGGGACACTAACCATGGCTTAGGTTTTGCCAATTTTTTTAAAAATCGAGTATAGTTCGGATTTCTTCGAGCGACAGCAATCCTAAATTGTAATCCTAAATTTTGTAATTTAGCTCCAGAAAGATCATCATCCCAAAGTTTTGTACGTGTTTGCCAAATGCAAAACGATGCTACAGAATATTTTGACCCAAGATATTATATTAGTGGCCTTTGTACACATCTGTTGATAGATGTTAATTTTAAAAGTATTGATCTATTAAATGATACATCAAAGCTTAACTTAAAAATAAATTGGTAATTTCAAGGATCGGTTAAAACTTTTATATTTATGATTATAGGCTCAATAGTCTTAAGAAAAAGAATCAAAAACTTAAACTCATAATGAACGTTCACTATGATAGAAGAGATATGTTTTGGCATTTTAATGAGGAATTTGACTATGAATGGAAAAAAAGTTTGATTAATTCGACAATAAAAATACTTCGTGACTTTCATTTTGATGGGTTATGTGTAGAAATTGACGATAATTTCATTTTTTATACAACCGACATCATAAAAGTAAGTTTTTTGTTGCACGGCGCTTAAAAGTGTGCAAAAAAGTGACAACGCATTTTCGCCGAGATATAGACATTTTTCGACATCTATAGAAAACGTCACTTTTTCAGCACTTAGAAAATTTTTGAAAAGTCTAAAAAAGTTCTGACGCCTACGGATTGTTGCAAATCATTTCATAAAATGATATTAGCACTTAAATAGCACGTTTTTATGCGCTTTTGTCGAATTGTCACCAGAGATGTAAACGTGTATTACACGCTACACGTTTAACGTGTAGTAACGTGTACGTGTATTTTTGTAAAATTAGCGTTTTAAAAAATTTCCTTTAATGTAGCATGGTTATTAAGACAAACTAAGCATATTTCAATTTTACTACACGAAAAATCGAAATTTTACGTGTACATGTAGTACACGATTCGTTCGTGTACGTGTACTACACGTTTAACGTGTACGTGCATTTGAACGTGTACTACACGTACACGTTCAAATACACGTAAACGTTAAACGTGTAGTACACATACACGTACACGAAAATCGTACACGTTTACATCCCTGGTTGTCACTTTTGAGCGCCGTGGTTGTTTTAGCAATAAATATTTTAGGAACTGCGTAATGGAATCGACCAAGAAGCTTTGCTATCTGCTCACGGCAGACAACCACTCTTGCTTTTATTAAAAACTAATAGATATTACAGCAAGGATTTAGATGTTAAAGAAATTAAGATTCTTTCTAAGTTTGTTTCGATATTAAATTTTAAATTAATAAAAATTTTAGATTCCTCGATTATCTTATTATCGATTTAGAAGAGTTAAATTTGGCATCTGATTTCTCAAAGACTGTTGTTCCTTATCCACTATTTAAACGTTATATCAATGAAACTTTGTATATCAATGGCTATGCAAGTTTTTATCTTCTATATTAAAGAGCCAATGTTTTTATTTTTACACTCAGGTGCACGCAGGGGAAAAAATAAAAACTTCTCTTCTTTTTAGAAAATTTTTTGTTAAACTCAATTCTCTTGTGATCTTTCCAGTTTTTCATTGATTTCTTTTAGCACAATATAATGCAGGATTTTAAAAACTATGGAATGGATCCATCTAAAATCATTCTTCAAATGAATGCACTTGGACGTGGTTATGAATTAGCAAACGCTGAATCGTCTGAAGTCTTTTCTAATGTAATCAAAAATTCTTTGTCAATATCTCACGATGATTATCCTTATACTACAACTTCTACTTTTCGCCAGGTAGTTATTATTTGAAAGAACCGAGAGAGGTAAATTTACAGAAAAACAATCAATGGATATCTAGCATGAAATTTCACTTTTGGTTCATCTTAATATGAAAAAAAATCTTATTTAGTTATGCGGACGACTCAAAAAAGGACGACGGTATTTTGATCATCAAACGCTTACACATTATGTTACAAGATGGGGATTTTGGTACTCCTATGAAGATCCAATCTCTCTTCGCTTTAAAGTAAGTCTTTATAACTTAATGTTGGTGAAAATTTTTTTGAGTATAAGCTTTTAATTTCTGGCAAAACACGAAAAAAAATTTTATTTCCGAATTTTT
Organism: Acrobeloides obliquus; assembly: GCA_034698545.1. Lineage (NCBI taxonomy): Eukaryota > Metazoa > Nematoda > Chromadorea > Rhabditida > Cephalobidae > Acrobeloides > Acrobeloides obliquus. The sequence goes on from JAQGBS010001572.1 coordinate 2,793, forward strand.
AGATACGTTGGTTTAAATCTCAATCAAGCCCATTCGCCGGTGTTTCTTTATTTTCATTAAATAGTGATGATTATGCTGGATTGTGCTCCAATGGCATACGATTTCCTTTAGCCAGAACTATTGCGTGTGAATTACGCGATCCAAAGGAAGAAATAAAATTTTGTGATCAAATGCCGGCACTAATTCAATATTACTCACAGACCAACGAAGAAGTGTTTAATTGGGGTGATTTTATAGAATCAAAAAAATATGAGATCAATGATAACGCTATAGTTGTTGGAATAGACGGGCTTTCAAAAAATGAAGGTATGATTTTAAATAACGTTTACTCATAAAGTAATATTTCTCTCGAAAATTTCAAAATTTTGGAAGTGTGTACATAAGTGATCTAGACCGAACCAATGAGGTTCAACAAAGCTGATTTTCGGCTGTCAAGATTTCAAATTTTCCATTTGAATCAGTTTCAGAAAAGCGTTTTTTCGAATTAGGGCAATCAATTTTTCGCAAAAAAAACCCTTTATAACATATAAAAAACTTACTAACGTAATATTTTTTAAGAAAACAATTATATATACAAAGAATTAACTATGAATCTTGACAACTTTACCGCTTTTATCGAAAATAATTATAAATCAAATAGACGGCTTAGTAAACCTGTCTATATTCATGGAATCCCTTGGAACATCCTTGCATTGCCTAACTTCAAAAATGAAGTATTAGGCATTTTCTTGCAGTGCTTTACAAATTGTCCGGATCAATCATGGCAGGTCGACGTTAATGCAACTTTGCGTATTCTTTCTCAAAATAACGGAGATGATATGGTTAAAGATATTCAGCATACTTTTAATTGGGACGAATACGATTGGGGATATTCGAAATTTGCAACTTTTGAGGTAAAATCTTTAATTTTAAAGCCTGACTTATGAAATTTTTAGCAATTAAAAAATCCTCAAAATAGATACATCAAAAACAACACAATTATATTGAAAATTCAAATTTGGGCTTATGAACCATATGGTTTATAGTATGTTTAGTGGCATAGCCAGGATTTTTAGTGAAATTTTTTTAAGCCGTAAAATTTTTAAGACGCGTTATCCCTAAGAATCGAGTTCTATGGGGACCTAGAAATAAAGTGTCTCAACAGGTTTAAAAAAAATTTTTACAACTTTTTTTAAAATTTGATAGGTAAAAAGATTTGATCGACAGCAGAGTTCGAACCCAGCCATTTAAAGGGGGTGTCAAATATGGCCGAGTAGAAAAATTTTATAAATTTTTTTAACAAGTGACCCTTTAGGGGTAATTTTGTGCGAGGAATCGATTGCGCGCATCGAAAAATTCTGAAAAAATTTTTCGGGTGCCAAAAAATTGAAAAAAAATCAACCCCTTTGACGCATTTTTTCAATTTTTGACCCCCGGAAAAATTTTTTCAGAATTTTTCGATGCGCGCAATCGATTTCTCGCATAAAATTACCCCCTAAAGAGTCACTTGTTAAAAAAATTTAAAAAATTTTTCTACTCGGCCATATTTGACACCCTCTTTTAAGTTGTGAGTCTAGCGCGCTAACCATTTAGCAATGAGTGTCGCATGATGTACAACTTTTTTCCAATTTTAGGCCGCCGCGCCGCCTACGCATAGGTGATTTATCAGGAAATCATGTTTTCAAAATTTTCAGAATTAAAATTAAAAAAATGATTTTTTATTTAAAATCCTAGCTACGCAACTGAGTATGCCATAATAAAGAAATAATTTAAAAAAAATATTTTTATAGCAAAATGAATATTGATAAATATCCAGATTGTAAAATTAAACCAGAAGATTCAATCAAAGTTCTCGATGAACAAAAAGACAATGCAACTGTAACAGAGTCGACCATAAATCCAACAGATGCGTATGTTATTGAACCAACAGTAATTGAAGATTCCACCATAAACCCGATAAATGATGAAGAGATGTACAACGCATTGTCAGAAAGCTTACTTATACATCCTACTGATAAAGACGTTGTTGAGACAACATCATTCGAAAGCTTAGTGGATCCAATAGAATCTAGCGGAATGGAAATCACGCAATTCGAAGATCCGACCTTGAATCCTCTAGAATCAAGTGGTTTTGAAATCACATCATCAGAAGAATTTACACAAAATCTCAGAGGAATTGATAACACACCATCAGAATTCCGAAAAAAGAAGTTTCACTAATCATGGACCCAAATTTGGATACGGCTATTGAAACGTTTTAAAAATTTCTTTTTAATCGTTGCATAATTTTTCCATTTTAATTTTATTGATATGTCAAATTTTAATTTATGAATATTTTTTGGGCCTGTTCCTCCGGTCCTTGTACTTGTAGTTGTACTTGTATTTTCACTTATACTTGTAAATTTTTACAAGTACACACACAAATCGTCATAACTTTAACAGGTTAATGTTTCTGGCCTCCATCCCTCCCCCTAGAACCCCCACCTACCCCCTAGCTTTTCATGAGGAACATTTTTCGCGTTGACGAGAAATTCTGAAAAAATTCTATTTTAAAGTTATGGCCATTTTTCGAATAACATTGAAAAACCAGATTCAGTGTTATTAAAAAAATGGTCATAACTTTAAAACAAAATTTCTCATTAACGCAAAAAATGTTATTCATGAAAAGTTAGGGGGTGGGTGGGGGTTCTAGGGGGAGGAATGGAGGCCTGAAACATTAACCTGTTAAAGTTATGGCGATTTTTCGAATAACACTGAAAAACCAGAGGATACTGAAAACCAGAATTTTTCCAGAATTTCTCGTTAACGCGAAAAATGTTCCTCATGAAAAAGTTAGGGGTAGGTGGGGTTCTAGGGGGAGGAATGGAGGCCTGAAACGTTGACCTGTTAAAGTTATGGCGATTTGAAAATAGATTTACATAAATCTACTTGCCCCGGGGCCTGGGCTCTCTAAGCCGGCCCTATTGGGGGCCCGGACCTCATGGGAAGGGGGGGGCCTAGGGGGCCGATGTTTGTTTTTATAATTGTCTTTATAAGTCCTATTTATAAATTTTTTTCAAGTACAAGTACTTTTATTTGGACTTGTACTTGTAAATTTTTTTACAAGTACAAGGACCGGAGGAACAGGCTCTTTATCTAATAAATTCATTTAACCTGTTTTTGCCTACATTAGCACAACTTTTTATGCTGAATACAATCGTAAGAAATTTTTTGAACATTCCAGTTCTAATAAAAAAATTTCCCATTTTATACCACTTTCATCCAAAACAACGAGGAAGGATAGTTTTTACTTCTTGTTTGTTTTTAGTGATCAGAAATTTGACTTTTCTATTCCATTTTGAAATTTTGTCAACAAAAATGACGGCTCCGAAGAGAAATCGACGTCAAAATTCGAAAAGTGGAGTTGTGGGCACGATGGTCCAGTTGTGATGGGAAAGACATATGAACATATCGGAGACAGTGCTTAGAAATTGTGGCCAAAGGTCCTGCTGGGCTGTTCGATGCGGCTGTGTGGACGATTCGAATTTAAGTGGACACTAGCTGATTCTAAAAAGTCAACAAAGAGCTGGCCGGGTTGCTTGTAGTTTCTTTTTTGTTAAAGAGTGTTATTCCGCATCGATTTTTTCATCATTTTTAAAATTTGTTATTTTTGAAGAAATTTAAAAAATTAACATTGGAATAAAAGTTTTGTGACACACTTCGAAAACGGCCTACATAGGGGGTTTATTGAAATTTTAGAGGGTCCGAGACAACAGAAAATTTCCTCTGGACCACCTCGACCTCCAACGCATATGATTTTGTATGTTGGGTAGTATTCAGAGAGGTGTTACCAAATACCTTTTCCGATATATAATTTATTTTTTTACCTATGTACAGGGTGAGCTGAAAAAGTGCATTTTTGGGCTCGAAAAAATTTTTTTGGACCAGAAAATTTTTTTCTAAAAATGACTCGTGTAGTGGTAATTTATGTGGGAAATTGATTGCGCGCATCCCCGAAGTATGAAAACGCTTCCTTGGCTCTGATTCAGGGAATGGAGTTGGTGTATTGACGCGAAAATCGAAAAATTTTCTTTTTTCTCTCGTACACCAACTCCATCCCCTGAATCAGGGTCAAGAAAACGTTTTCATTATTCGAGAATGCGCGCAATCGACTCCCCACATCAAATTATCTCAGGTAGATGTTTTCCGGACAAAAATAGAAATTTTTCAATTTTCGCGTCAATACACTAACTCCATTTCCTGAATCAGGGCCAAGGAAGCGTTTTCATGCTTTGGAAATGCGCGCAATCGATTCCCCGCATAAAATTACCCCTATATGGGTCATTTTTAGTAAAAAAAACTTCCGGTTCCAAAAAATTTTTCGGGCCCAAAAATGCACTTTTTTTACTCACCCTATATTTTTATACTTTCTAGGATTTTAATATAAATTTTAAATTTATTTTAGAAAACTACCAAAAATGACCAGATGGGAAGCTTTTCCTCCAAGCGAACAAGAACTGATACATATGGCTTCCACTACAACGTAATCCTTTATTCTAAAGGACTAGTCTACTCGAAAAAAACTATGAAGAAGTTATATATTCGAAGAGTTCATGAAAAATGGAGCATTTTTGTTTTTACGGCATGTTCTGAATCGTTATTGTTGCCAAGATAATTGCATTTGAAGTTGGCGATTTTTGAAATATGTGTATTACAACGAAAACATGAATGCAATGAAAATTCATCCCTGAAACAATAAAAGTTGTGTATTGACGCGAAAATTTAAAAAATTTTTGTTTTTAATCGACTTACGAAAACTTCTTAGGATGTGTTCAAATATTAAAGGACCAGTCCAATTTTTTTTTGAATTTTCGCGTCAATACACAACTTTCATTGATTCATGGACGAATTTTCACTACATTCATGTTTTCGTTGCAATACACAGAATTCAAAAATCGTCAACTTCAAACGCGATTATCTCGGCAGCGATAACGACTCAGAGGTTAGCGTCAAAACAAAAAATGCTCCATTTTTCATGAACTTTCCGAATATATAACTTTTTCATAACGTTTTTTCCTAGTGGGCTGATCCTTTCATTTAGAAAATAATCGAAATTTTCAGCACTCCATCTACAACAACAGTCGTTAATATAAGAAAAAACTTGGGTGGCCTTATCAGACAAGAAATTGCAGGTACAGTTGACTCTCGCTAAGCCGCCACTCTGTTTCCGGTTCTCGTGAATACTTTTCAGTATAAAAGCCTTTCGTTAAGCCGCTACCCTTTCTTAGCCACTATCTTGGGACCGGTCCCCAGGGATGACGGCATCGAGAGTCGATTGTAATAGGATAACAAAATATTTTTTGTTAAATTTTGACCAAAATTTTTTAGAACCTAACCAATATTTATGTTATTATCGTAATGTTGCTAGTGAAAATCCTATCCCATATATTTGTGAACTAGGTTGTTGCCCAAATGGTTGTTGTGGAATTGAAGAAATAGCAACGTAAGTAGCAACTTTTTTGATTTTCGCATCAATACACCGAATCCATTCCCTGAATCAGGGTCATGTAAACGTTTTCATTCTTCGAAAAGAATTGGTAGGCTGCAGGTGACCCCTCCCCCCCCCCGAAATTCAGGGAATCATACACGTGTGCCCAGGGTCACTTTCTTTGAAAACAGTTCAAAAAAGTTCCCGATTTATTACCCTTGAGAATTGACTTTGTTTAAAAGTTATTCATCGACTATTAAATTTATTTTTTTAGCCAAAATCAAAGTTATGGATGGGCCATAGCCTTATTAGTAGTTTTTATATTAACCATTCTTTTTGCTGTGATAGCGATGCTTTCCTTGTACTTGCTCAACAAGCACTCCGATCGAAAGCAACGCGAACAAATTGCAGAGAGTTCGGCGCAAAGTTCTACTATTTCACAAGTATGATGTTTTTCTTCGATTTTTTGTAGGTCGAGTCGATCGTTTTTGAATAGCTTTTAAAGGATGTATGTTCTTTTTAAGTAGTTCAAACAAAGCAAAAAGATTGACTCTTTCGAAGAAAAAATGTAAAAGAAACGATTTTTTCTTGACTCCTTAACCTCCTTGGGTCTTTTCCGAGATTCGATACTGCTGCGCGATGAACATTTCTGGTTGTTGTGCTTACAGGGTGAACCAAAAAAACTGTACTTTTGCGTTTTTGGTGAAAATTTTTCAAAAATCACTTATAAGAGGTAAAATTTTTTTGCCAAAAAACGCAAAAGTACAGTTTTTTGGCTCATCCTTTACTTCGCTTCAAAAATGTCAAATTCGGATGTTTTACCTCTAGAGGGGTCATTTCTAGAAAAATTTTCAAAAAATTTTTCACTTGGGTAACCCCCCCCCCCCCTATTGTGTAGTAGCTCCAAAATTTCTTGTAATACTCTTAGATGTTTTTTCGACACTTGAGGTGACTATTTTTTTGAGACAACACTCTTCAAAGATTTACATATTTTCGTCTATTTCAGATAAGTGGACCGACCTATTATGGACAAGAAGCGTACTATCCGTACATCACGAACATTAAGACTTATTAACGCTAGCGGGGAGACGTTTTTGTTATTTATGCAATCTTTCACAATATGTTTCTTCTTCACCTTTTCGAAAACTATGACACTTCTATAGACGAATAGGATTAGCTGTACGTCAAAAATAGCAACTGTCACAAAAGAAATATTTTCAACTGAAAAAATGGATCAACTAAAAAATAAAGATTTTTTCAAACGTTATATATATACATTTGCTAACTTATAATAGTTCTGTTTGCACTTATTACCGATTACGCTACGTCACCGCCAAAATACTTGTTTTTTCGCACCTTTTCATATTTGCATAAGATATCATAATAACCTCTTATTTTGTTTGCACTATGAGCCAATAATATTGGCGAATAGCTGACTTTCTCATGCTTATACATAATATGCAAGTCTTGTTTGTTTATTTTGACTTCAAAAAAGTCTGTTTGTATAATAAAAAAAATAAAATATTTATTCATGAAATTTACGAGTAACATTGATTATAAGTTATGATCGTACGAGCACAACCCCTGATGTCAAAAGACCAAGAATTTTTTTATGGCACCTATCATGAGATAAACCTTTTCGTCCGATGTTGCTATGATAACCTTTTCGGTGGCTTTCATTGTGCTGGCCTTGATCTCATGGACCTTTTGTTCTTCAGTTCTTGGAGATTCTAACTTTTTGCTTCAAAAGAAATGACAATAATCCAAGCTTTATCTATAAAGTTGAAGTCTAAAAAGAATTTGGACTAAAAAAAGTTGAAATCTAAAAAGAAACATGTGGTGTGATTTGCAACTTTTTATTTCGGTCGATAAAAAGAAAATCGTTTTTGTTATGATTCTAAGGAAAAAAGTGCGGCCATGGCCGCTTTTTTTAGAGCCGTAAAAAATCGGAGTCCCAGCCCGGCTTACGGGACGTGCCTAACGAGCAAATGCCAGTTGGTGACATAAAATCTCTACCAAGGCCTAGGCTTAGGCTTAGGCTTAAGCATAGGCTTAGGCCTAGGCTTAGGCTTAAGCATAGGCTTAGGCCTAAGCCTAGGCTTAAACATAAGCCTATGTCTAAGCCTAGGCCTTGGTAGAGATTTTATGTCACCAACTGGCATTTGCCCGTGCCTAATGGCCCCGGTACTAAAAGCCTATTTTTTATCAAAAAAATTTTTCTTGATATTTTTTTAAACATTAGTGGCCCCGTTAATCACTTTTGACTAAATCAAGATAACTTTCGATGCTGGTTTAAGAGGTTAAGATGTTTTTTAGAAAAATTTAAAAGTTGTCGTACATTGATCTAGGGGCAATGCTTTGTAGGTACCTTTTTAGAAAAGTATCTTAGTGTTTTGGGTATAGCTCTTCGTAGGAATTGAGAGCTCGTTGACCACCCATGAGATAGCTGGTGATCCGCCCTACAACTTTTATATAAACACCTGTAGCAAGTATTTGATTCAATAAAAAGAAGGCTAAAATTCAATGATAAGGGAAGTTAGATAATTGGGTAAAAAATTTTCCGGTCTCAAAAATTTTTTCGGGCCCCAAAATCACAAAAATGTACTTTTTTTAAACTCACTCTGTAAATTAGCTAAGTTCTCTTATCGTTGAACTTTAGCCTTTTTTCATTTAAACATAATTTGGTGACAGGTCTTTCCGCAGCTAATTTCACATTAAATTCACATGTTTCTACTTAGAATTTCATTGTTTATTTCTTTTTTACCAGTCAAAAATGCTGTAAATCTGTTCTTCAAATAGACGAGCTTTGATCCGATAAGTTTTTTGGAGGAAGTTTTTAATAGACACATTTTTGAGTTATTTATAAAATATGATAGGAGACTTCCTGTCCTTATTTTGATGCCGAAAATGGAAACAATTTGCCAAAATTTTCTTCATATTTTCTCCGAATTTTTTCAAAATTTTCTTCTCGCTTCTTATAATAAATGCATACGCGAGAGCACAGAACGGTCATTCTATGAATTTTATATAGAATGCTTTGCTCTAATTGGGATTAAATTATAGTGTGAACGATACTAGACGGAGAAAACACGGCGAAAAATGAAACTATATGGCAAATTTTTTTCGATTTTTGGGCCGTTCTTAGAAAGCTGAATATTTAATTGTGATGTAAAAATATGATAACTTGGCTTAATTATAGTTTTGACTTTGATTTTTAATCAGAGTTTATTTTTTATATCAATAAATAATATAGTTAAAAAAAGATGAAACCTAGTTTGACGGATGGAGACAAGTTAGCCCGAGGACAAGTTAGTCCCTCTATGTACGAGAATAGTCATAACATCTATGGATGGGCTGGGGATAGTCAAAACACCTATGGCGGGATGGGGATAGTCAAAACACCTATGGTGGTGGCTGGGGATAGACATAATTACTACCTTTTCATCTTAAGCTGGTGTCAAGGTAGTAATAAGATGATAAGGTAGTAAATTATGTCTATCTTCAGCCACCGCCATAGCTGTTTTGACTATCCCTATCCGAGCCATAGCTGTTTTGACTATCTCCGTGCATAGCAGGACTAACTTGTCATCCTTGGGACTAACTTGTCAAGCTGGGACTAACTTGTAATATTGGACTAACTTGTCCTCAGAGACTAACTTGCCCACGCGACTATCTTGACTTTGTTGGGACTAACTTGTCCTCCGGGACTAATCTGTCACCCAAGGATTCTTTTAAGCTGAAAATTCATAGAAAATAGCAAATTTTGGATATTTTTGATGAAAAAAAAGAAAATTTGGACAATTTTGGTGAAAAATTGTAATAGGGGATCATGAGGATAAAAAATGATGTATTTTTTCCAAATTTTTTTTATTTTCCGGGCCGCCCGCAGCCTGCGTGCTGCGGGCGGAACTCATTTTGGCCTGCTGGCGGCGGACGACCCTTTCCGAAATTCGGGGGGATTGTACATGTTATGGAAAGATTGATATTTTGTCAATCTTGCTACCCTATTCCCTTAACCATTGAAAAATTCCTAAAGTTTGGATTATCTTCCGTTTACTTTTTTGCAAAATACAGTACTCATAATTTTTTTGCAAACCTTATTACGCATGAAGACTTTTTTAAGTATCAACTGTGACAAGTTTAAATGTAAGTACAGAAATTTAAGTGTCATGTGGGTGGCTATATGCTTTTGTTCAGACAGAGTAATTTTATGCCTGGTAAGAAGAGGTAAACATTTTCTTATTTGCGTCATATTGTCTGTACAGCCTATTGTGTTAAGAGTTGACTTTACGTAGATGAAATTTTTGTTTTTTTTATAAAGATAAACATCTTGAGTGGATATGTAACTGGGACAATGTAAATGGGAACAAATGAAAGAGTGAATTCTGATTCTGAGGAATCTTTTTGGATGAGTTATTTTTAAATTTGATTATTTGTTTTGATGATATATTTTTAAAGAAATTTTATTTTCATCGTTGAGATATATTTCTAAATCTTTATTTGACAATGATTATATCATGCCACCAAAGCTTGATATAATCATTGTCAAAGATTAAAAAAAGCTCTTGTCCCAGTGGACAAGAGCTCTCAGCCCAGTGGAGCCTGCTCCGAACCCCCTGTGGGCCCTGACACCTCTCTCTTTTTTTACCAGAACAATATACAGATGGCCATTTAGCATCTATAAGATGCATCAGGGCACTAGGGAGTTGAGTTATTCTATTCCCCAAGAGCCCTTTATTCATGGGTGATGTGCCTAGGGTCCGGATCCCAAAGTTTTGGGCATGATAGGGATTTGAGATTCCACGGTCCCCATGTTTCTTCTCTCTTGAATGGTGATAGTTTGTACTGTCTCCTTGGCAAGGAGGGTTCTATGAAAGAATGGTTGGCCTCGTTAAAAATTGCATTATTTTTCACCAAAGATTTTCACTTTTTATTCATTCTCAGCTTAAAAAGTCTTGTGGAGAGGACAAAATAACCTTTTAAGGCTTAAATTTAAAAGCTGTATATTGACACGAAAATTTGAGTTTTAGTTTTTTCAATGGGGGTTGCAGAGATTGTACCTAGCGGAGGTTGCAGTTTGCAACATAAATGTTGAAATCTAGCAACTCTAGTTATAGGCACGGCTTCGTAATTATGGGAGGAGGAACCCGAGGAATCTCCCCACCAAATTTGAAAAAATTTTAATTGTCTAGAATAAAAATAAAATTTTTTGAAAAAAATCTTAAAATTTCATCCTCCCGCCCCTCCCAAATTTGAACCAAAATAACGACGCTGATATAGAGAAAGAATTAAATATAACCATACCTTTTCTTTGTTCAAGATCTTCCAAAGTTTAATGGCCCTGGACAAACTTCCTCCTTTCTTCACGTCATTCTTACGTCATTGACCCCAAACTTTTCCTCGAACCTATTGTCCTCATATTGTTACCTTCCTTTTTTTCAAGTTTTTTCTCAGCTTCTCAAAATCCTTTAAGTGCCCGTATTGATTCATAAGATCGGCTAGCTTGCTCGCTCCTTTACTTGCATCTTATTTCATAATGGAATCGTTTTGAGGTTGTTTGCCGCTCGAACGGATCAGCAGCAAATGAGTCGGAAGGAAAAATGGAGACGGAGTAGCGGAAGAAAGAGAAGCAGTTTCTGCACTCTAAGCTTTGAGGTTATGAGGAATAAATGTATCCGTTCACCTTGGTGTGTGTGTTTGTGTAAATGACATTAGCAGCAGAGGAAATAAACTAGATAGGGGCTGTCCATATATTACGTTATAATTTTTCGGATTTTTAGTCCCCCTTTCTACCTCCCATGTTACCAAAAATGCGCTATTGTTATCAACTTTTTGTGAAGAGAGCTGACCCCCCCCCCCCAACATGATAACGTAATATCTGGATGGTCCCATATGAAAGTGTGTGCTTAGTGCTTATTTTGATAAGTTGGTAGGATTTTTACTTATTTTTTTGTAAAATTATAAAATTTTTGCCAGTTGTAATTTTTTTAAATTATACAGAGTATAAAAAAAACAAGAATTTGGGTTTTTTCGACTCGAAAATTTTTTCAATGACCCTATTAGGGCTAATTTTATGCGGGGAATCGATTGTGCGCATTCCCGAAGCTTGAAAACGCTTCCTTGATCCTGAATCAGGGAATGGAATTAGCGTTTTTTTCAAGACTAGATTTTTAATAGCCAAGAATTCGATTAGAGCAGGTCGGTTGTCAATGAATTTTTGAGTTTTGAAAAATGGATGAACCTCCCTAATCCTGTACTTTACTTTTTTTATCATGTCACTCAAAACTTTATAATCGCTCTGTTCATTTTATGTAAACATATAAATTATTTATGAACACAATGAAATCTTTTCAAGCCGTTTAATTAATTCAATAAATTAAAGATTAGCTCTTTTCTTTATGCTATTTATTGTAACATTCCCAAGAACCTTCTCTCTACCACATGACTGGGCAAGCTTCATATGATGTGAGGGTTCACACGTCTTTAATCAAAACCTATTCAAAGTAACAGTTAACAAAAATCAGTGGATTTTTGAATGATTACACGAGGGTGGGAGTGTAAAAATAATTGACAAGAAAAGAATCTTTTTTTCAAGAGAAGTACACAAACAAAGTTGATAGAATGGGTGGGATTGTTTGTGCAAAAAAGTTGTAAGAAAAAGGGACATGAGACCCACTATTTTTGTGTTTTCGTAAAAGTAAATTTGTAGTACGTTTGTTTTCTCTTTCAAAACGTGTTTGTTGTATTCTGAGGTAGTGTTAATTTTGTTATTTCGGCAATAGAAATGGATGCACCACACAGTTTTTTAAAGGACCAGTCCAGTAAGTTAAATCATATGAAAAATGATATATTTGAAATGATCATGAAAATGGAGCATTTTTTGTTTTTACGGCATGTTTTGAATCGTTGTAGTTTTCGAGATAATTGCGTTTGACAAGCCCTTCGTTGTAATATAAAACTTTTTTGAACTTTTTGAGGAAAAATGATTTTGCATTAATTTTTTCAATTTTCATAAATGAGCATTGTAGCAATTTTTTATAGCTAAAAGAGACGAACAAAATGACACCAAAATTATCCAATTTGAACATTG
>JAQGBS010001573.1:0-15327 GCA_034698545.1 Acrobeloides obliquus
TGGGACCTAGATTTGGGAAGGATTTTTGAGAGCAGTTAAAATCATAAATTTCTTCGCTTTTAAATTTCGTTGGGGTCATATTGACCCCACGTTGACGGATGAGGGTTAACATCAACTTGCATAAATCATATCCTGAGGGTCTGGCTATGCCACTGATTTTAAATTATAAAACGATTACAGTTGCACGACATCCATGCGGCATTTGCGGCACATTGACCCTGTTGGCCCTAAAATTAATGTTACACAAAGTTCAACATTTTGGAAAGACTTATATTGGGTCGTTCGGAAAATAATGGGATTTTGAGAATTCCATCTAAACTTTATAAGTACAGAGGTTTTACTATACGAGAATCGATTGCGCAATTTTCGAAAGTTGTAAATTTTTCCCTAACCCTGATTCAAGGGAGATTTAGGTGCGTCAAAACGAAAATCTATATATACAGGGGCAGAAAAGCATTTTGTCGGTAATCGCACAATCGATTCCTCGCGTAATTTCAGGAGGATATTTCAATTTAAAATTCGTAATTTCTTCCCTGACCCTTATTCAAAAAATATTTGAGTGTACTGAAAAAAATGGCAGTATAACTTTTCGTACAATTGTGGTTCGTATAGACTTTTCGTACAATTGTTCTGTACAATTATCTTTCGTACAAACTTTTCGTGCAGGTACTTTTCGTACAATTATTTTTTGTACGACCTTTTCGTACAGGTACTCCGTACCAGGAGTCCAAAAAGGGGCCTAGGCCCCGGGGCTAGCTCCCGAAAGCCTCCGAGGACCGGAGCCAGCGGGGGAATTTTGGGGGGCCGGTGACTTTCGTACGAAAAGTTCGTATGAAAAATATTTGTACGAAAAGTAACGTACGAAAAGTACCGTACGAAAGGTGTTTGTAAGAAAAATACCTGTACGAAAAGTCCGTACGAAAAATATTTGTACGAAAAGTTATACTGCCAAAAAAAATCAGCTAATAATTGTATAGGGAATCGTTTTCTTGCTTCTATGATGCGAGCATTCGATTCCTATCATAAAAAATACTCCAGGAAAGATGATTTTTAAAAGAAAATTCAAATTTTACTAATTCTTGCTTCGATAAAAAGCTCGAAAATTTCCGAATAACCCAATGAAAAGAAATAATTATGCTTACCCAAAATGGACAGCATATATTTTCATTAAAACAGCCTAAAATTTGCTTTACTTTTAAAATATTTTATTTTGTATACCAACGGGATTGCATTGTGCAACCGCGGGCTGTGCTGCTGGTCGTGGTCTAAAAAATCCATTATCATATTAAATTTACACCTTTTCTCAAACTTTCTAATTTTACAACTTCAACTTTTATAGTTTTCCAAATTGCATACTTTACCTTGCAATTGGTTTCGTGTTCCGTCCACCAGTACCACCACATTTAGCTGCGCGAGTTACTCCACATTTGTAACAGGCTAAAAAGTAAATTATTACAGAAATTTGCGTTAAAAAGATTTTTTATTGACATAAGATACTGTTTTATATATTTAGAGTCGTAAAAATCTTACAACTTCTACAATTTTCTGCCATCCAATCAGGATTTCTTGTACATTCTCCGCTACGAGCCCAAGCACCACATTTTGTATGCCGATCATTGCATTCTAAAATATCACTTCTTAATAACAATAAGGAAAATGAAAATATAAAGTAAATATCTCAATCTGGAAATAGTGTAAGGAAATAAGATATTTGTTTTATTATCGCACCCGAGTAGCAGTCAGTACTTCCCGGCCTTCGTTCGTCGCGCTCATGCCGTATTCGGGGTTTTTCATGAGAGGGGGGGGGGGGTACAAGTTCCCAAAAAACAAATTTTCAAGCATTTTGGTCAAAAATATAACGGGGACCCTTTGGATTTTTAAAATTTTTTGCTCTTGGAGGTATATGTACCCCCTGTACCCATCTCCTCGCTGCGGCACTGGTCGCGTCCAAGTACGGTCAGAACACGCTCGGCCATTAGCCATCACGTCCAAGTACGATTAGTACGCGCTGGATCTTCGTCCTCATGAGCCTTATCGATTGTATAGGCCGTAGCGGAATTGAACTTGTCACACATGGGCTACTCCAGCCTAATTAGCCGGGCGGGTAACTCAGTAACGCAGAGGGGTAACTTAGTCGTCTGTTGAGAGGGTAACTCATAAAAAATTTTTAGCGCTTATCCCATGTGTGATTAATTTTGAGCCCTTATCCCATGTGTGCTTAAGGTTATTGAGATAACTAATAACGCATGCACATATAGTGCATTTAATATTTAAGAATAAAAAATACCAGTCATAGCGTAATTTGGCTTACATAGACCGCATGCAACTTTACACCACTGACTCATATAAGAAAGATTAGCCCAACATTGTCCTTTTGCTGCCCAAGTGCTATAAAAATAGAGAAACTCAGGGTATCAATAGCTTAAATATAAATATTCATAGAATAAAAAAATTACCCACAGCCTAAAAATTTGATATTTTAAAAATTAATAATAAGCTTAAATTACTTACATTCATTTTCATTGAAACAATTTTGCTAAAATAATTTTATAAATACTTTTAATAAATGAAAGAATACTTACAACCACAGATGTTTGTCGTTGAGTAGATATAGTAGGTTGTCTTGCAGTTTGAGGCGGCTAGGAAATTGATCAATTTACGGCGGAGCCAGGCTTGCCATAATTAGAAATTCGCATAATTTGACCCCTTAAGCTATTTTTTATTTTAAGGATTCATCAAAAACTCACTTGAGAAACCCTTTTTTATTTAATAGAGACAAGAATTTCTAAAATGAGTTTTTGACAACAAAAAATAGCTTAATGGTAAAAATATGCGAATTTCGAATCATGGCAGGCCTAGGCAGCATGTAGCGCAGCCGTACGTTTGTTTGTTTATTCAGAAGTTTTGATTTATAATCAATGGGGTGTGTCATGCTAGACTTTAATTTTAGAAATTTTCAGGGTCTCTCATATGCAAAGCATGCACATCTGTATTAGTTTATCTTTAAAAAATATATAAAGATTTGTGTAGGAAACGAAAAACTGCTCAGGCGAAAATTCTAACTTTATTAGCTTGTACACTACCCTTAACTTACCGGTCCTCCAACACATCGCCCGCCAACACAGTATCCATTATAACAAGCATACTCTCCTAAAACATTACATTTTCTATTCTATGCTAAGGTATATTTTTAACAATGGTTGAAAAGTTTAATTAAAATGGTTGCAAATTGGTTTTTTGCATGGCTGCAAAAAAATCGATCACCCTATTCTATGCTTACCCGAAATAAAGCCTTGACAGTTTCCGCCAATTCTTATTTTTGAAGCACATCGAGGAGCACCATGTGAACGATCGCAGAAAAGATATGATGATCCACCACAAAATGGACACTGAGGTCGTGGATCGTATTCATATAAATTATCAGTATATTTATTGCTAAGGCCATCAATGTTTCGCCAAGGTTCGAAAGGATGCAGAACCAAAATGGAAATAACTTGAGCATTGTGGATGGTCCATTGGATAATCGGATTCGCGTGAGAATCGATCCTAGAATAAAAGCATAAAGATTAGTATTAATATTTGTATAAAGTGCCCCAAAAAATAGCGACATTGCGATTTTTGGTCAACTTTTTCAAGTTTTTTAATTTTCACCAAAATAACTTTAAAACTTTTGAAAAATTCGCCAAAAATAACAAAATTGCCATTTTTATGGCACCCTGTATAATTAGAGACCGAGAAAACTGGGGCTCCAGGAAATAGATTCTCGATTTTCCAACCAGAGATCTTCGACAAGGGGTCATTTCAACACGAAATTGTATGTGGACAATTTATAGAACTTCCTTTTACGGGAGAATTCATTTTGGTGGTCAACAATGGGGATCCTCTAAAAACCAGGGCCCCGGTTTCCGGACTCTAATTATAACCTGGCGGTTTTGTCGAAACATCTCCCAAATAAAATCAACAAAACTATGGAAAAGAAAGAAGATTGGGTCGTTGGCAGAAGTTGACTGGAAAATTTTAAAATGATTGAAGTTAAAAACGATAAACTTGAGCCATCATATCTCCACCGACCCAAATATGGACATTGCCATGAGAGTACTCGAGCGCATTCCAGTCAATTTGCACAGGACTAAAAGCCTCAAATACAGTCAAAATTTAACTTCCCAACTTACCATCCTTGTCTCGGCGCTGTGAAAGCCAGAACTTGGTTGATGTTGTTTGCATTCGCAACGTAATTTCTAAAACTCAGTTTCAAAATTTTCATTAAAAATTGGCAATTACATATTTTGTTCACTGAACAACATTCCCTGAGCGCCAATTCTACGCAGGATATTTGGTCGACCCGATAAAGTCCTCCAACCAGCAAAAGGTCCTGTAACAACGTTACCTGCGGCATCATTCATACCCATGAATGCATCAGAAAACATAATAGAATCTGTAGGAGACGGAAGAGCTCTATCAAGAGTAGAATCCCAGTATGGTACTGAAAGTGTTGGATCGACCATTCTTATTGCGATTTCAAATCTAAACTCATAAAAAATGTTTAAGGATCTCGATTTTTGGATCTTGATATCGAGTCATAAATCTTGATCCTATTTTCAGCCTAGAAAAACTTCTAGGCAGCTAGTTTTCCGACGAAAATCTGATTTTTGATTCATTTTATCTTCAATACACTCTTTCCTCTAAATCAGGGTCAGGGAGGCATTTCCACGGTTTGACAATACGCGCAATCGATTCCTCGCATAGAAAAACCTCATAGGAGTCATTTTTTAAAGATTCATTGCAAACAGCAAAAACCAGAAACTTATGGTACAACCCAATATTATTTGATGATTTTACCGTTTAGTAAATTCTCGATGCCATGGAAGAAAACTTGGACCAGAGTGGGCACCGCCAGAGGCAAATTGTGAATGAATTCGTGCTATATTATCATATTCGCCATTTCTTTTGAGAGCTAGAACTGCGGCATGGTATCGTTGACGTTCGTCGTCAGAGAGCATACGATATTCTCGTCGTCTGGCTTTGAAAAGAGGTCTGCCATTTGGTAATGTACATGCATTTGATCCAGTTTGTCCATTACCTAAAAATATAGGGAATGAGTTTTTACATATAACTTTCTCCTTAGAAAGAGTAATTTTTGGGATCTAACCCATAATAATAATGGTCTCCCTTATGTTTTTTTGAAAAATTTTCAAAAATTTTGTGCAAAATATAAGGGAGGACCAGCACTAATCGGCAGATAGGGTTGGAAAACTTTGTAAAATGGCTAAATGGTCCTTTAAAATAAGCATTTGTTAGGCGAAAAATGGCTAAAAATTGGCATTTTTTGGACAAAATCATAAGGGGGTAAAAAACATGTCTTTTCACTTTTGAAAATTTTAGTGGGGAGGGTAATTACCCTTCTCTCCCCTGTGTACTGCACTGCCTCTTACAATAAAGGGTATACCTCCCATAAATCCACATAAACAGCCCAAATCCATGCACTGATAAGGGTTCATACTATAAATAAATAATAATTTAAACAAAGTCATAAATTTTACGGCATAGCATCAAGTTCAGCACCAATAAACGAATTTGGCTGTCCTGGAATTAAAGGCGGTAGTTGTGGAATTGCTGATACTCTTGGTTCTGCCTAAAACTCATTTACAAAAAAAACCTTATTAATTTTTATATGGTGTACCCAAAAAACCGAATTTTTGCGATTTTTGTGCAATTTTTAAAAAACTTTTAAGTGCTTTTTTTGTTTAAAAAAACGATCATTTTTTCAAAAAACTTTCTAGATACAAATATTATAGCTCTCCGACTTGAAAAAATTTCAAATTTTTCAGGTACGGGGACTGTACTAAAATCGATTTTGTATAAAAAATAATGAATTTTTGGACAAAAATGGCTAAAAGCTATCATTTTGGGCAAAAAATGAATAAAAATTGTTGACTAAAAAGTCGTTTTTTGACAAAATAGCCTTTTATAATGAAAAATTGCATTATTTTGTGAAAATTTGAAAAAATGAATATTTTCGATAAAATTTTTTGGGTAAAAACATAAAGGGGACCCTTAGGAAAAAATTTGAAATTTTTTCAGTAACAGGGACAACCCCCCCCCCCTCTCCCAGTGGCGTAGGCAAGGGTCAGGTGCCCTTCCCTAGTGAGTCAAAATCTAAAAAAACACTGCACATAAGTGTCCCCCTTATGTTTTTGAGAAAAATCAGCCTTTTTGAGAAAGTGCCCCCTTCTCCCACTAGTCGATCCTTCTTCCTATGCCATTGTCCCCCCCCCCCCTCCCATTGGCTACGCCAATGATAAACCCCCAAAAATAAAACAAACATATTCATCCCTAATTTTTTGTATATCCTTACAAAAGATTTCTTACTCTTGTAAAGATATCCCATCTAAGAAGTTGCTCGCAAACGATTCTCGCTGCAGGAAATGGTGCAAGGTCACAATTTACTTGTCCAAAGGTTTCTAAAGGTATGAATCCCAACAAAGTGGTGAGAATAAGCCAAATTTCATGCACCTCTGGCATTCTAAATTTTAATGAAATTATTTTATGCAGCTTTTAATTAAGATGAATATTTAAGAACGGATTTTAACATTCATCGTTTGTCATTGCCCCAGTTTTTTTGACCTAGCTTTGTCCAGATTCATCCCCAAAATCCATAGGTTCTTGTTCCAGGAACAGGAGCTGAGTTTGTAACCAAAAGGATTTATCGTAAACAGGACATTTTTCATAAAAAGGACATCACTTATACTAACGTAAGTGTTCCAACTAGATTTAAAATGTTGTAATAAAATGAATAATTAACCAAATTTATTTAAAGAAAATAAATTTTAACTTTAAAATAAAAGTCAGTCACAATAAGTCCATAACAATCTAATGATGAATAATGAAAAAACCTTTTGGACAGACTGTAAAACAGGTTCGAGTTCACTAGCATTTGCCAAATAGTTTATTCTAATATTTAAAAAAATTTACTTTTGTGCAGTGACGTAGATAGTAATTTTTAGTATTCCATCTTTGCGAACAAAGTATATAATACAGGTGACAAATGATCAAGATCACTATATATAGCCACTTATATGCGAAAGCGTAAAAAAGAGGTGAACAAGATTAAGTCCAACGCTTAAAAAGAGGTTGACTATACGTAAAAAAGAATGGCCAACTCGCGCAAGCAAGCACAATTTATTATACTACGTGTGCATTTTTTATGTAGTTCATTTTGTTTGTAGTTGTAAGTCCTAGATCGACTACTTACTTTTGATTTCCCTCTATTGCTGCAGGGCAAAATTTTATGAACACAAGGGGTAATCGAACCCTTGGTAGTGATGGCGATGCCTTTTGGCAGCGCACCGGACCACTACACCGTGGTGGTCACTCAATATTGGTCACTAATTTCGAACTTAAAGTAGCGCCAACCGCAGTATCTTCCCCTTTTAGTGCTTTCTGTCTAAAAATCGCTTGCCAGGGAATCAATCTCCATCGTTTGGGAGTTTACATATGCATACTATTTCACTGGGTAAATATCTACAAGAGCTATCAATCACACAAATTCGTGACAAAAACTCATAAAGTTGTGCTCAAAAACCTACTAGACCAATGCCAAAGGCATACCATTCGTGATAATCACTAATTGCGTTCCGATGAGTTTCGACGCGTTTCAAAACGATCACTAATAGGTTGTTCTGACATCAAAACGGGATTGAAATTCGAATAATACGCGTTCCGATATCGGAACACGAAATAGTGATGTCGACGTCGGAACTAAACATTTTTTTATGCTTAAGAAATTTTGGGATCGCGTCTTTTGCACAACTTAGTTCTCAGAAAGCGCTACTTTTTTGCAAAAGACGCCATGTTAAAATTCCTCAACCATAAAAAGATATTTTGTTCCAACACCAAAGGTCTGTTCGGGCGCGTTCCAAAATGCGTCGGAATGAATTAGTGGGAGCCCTGAGCTAAATCACTGAAGCAGTGCAAAGTTGAAAAAAATTTGTTTGAAAAAAAACTAATATTCCTCTCTTATATTTTTATTCTGAATATTTTGGCGTGGCCACACTTGAGGCTTTTTATTTGAGGACTTCTTCGGAGAGGACTAAAAATTTGAGAAATTTAATTTAAGGCCGAACATTTAAGGCTTAAATGTTGGGCCTCAAATGTAGTGACCTCAAAAAAATCCTCAAAAGCTTGTCCTCAAATTCCGAGCCTCACATGTTCAGCCTCATCTGTCTTGCCTTCAAATAAAAGACCTCATCGAAAAAAACCTCAAATAAATAGCCTCAAGCATGGCCACGCCAATATTTCTACGTCAAGATTTAAAAAAATATTACTCAATGTGTTTGAGCAATCTAATAATAACTAAAATTATCAATTTTTTTGGTTAAATCGATGATGGCATTCCTTTGCCATTCTCAATACCATTAAAAGTATTTATATCAAACGTAGATTCTAACACACTTCTACCACGTCGTCGACCTCCACTTCCACCTTGGCATCTTTGTCTAAAAATTTCATGATTAATAAAATTTGACATGTATACCTTAATTGATTCACATTAAGGCATGTACGACAACTTGTTCGACAATTTTCGAGCATCCAGGGATTCTAGAAATTACACTATCGGATTTTGATTATCTATACCTTTTGACACTCTCCTGTACCAGCCCATTGTCTACACCTAGGATCATAATCGGCACATGTCCCATATGCATATTGTGGTTGGCAAATTCCACAACTGACACGACCTATATAAACAAGATAGGCTTTAACCAGTGGCGTAGCCAAGAGGGGCGAAAGACCCCGTTCCGACAAACGCTTGTTAAAAATAGGTGTTCATGGGTTAAAAAATTTAAATTTTTGTAAAATTTTCAATTTTTTAAAACTAAAAATGCCAATTTTTTATCAACAGTTGTTGAAAACTGGCTAATTTTTTGTGTCAAAAACGCTATTTCAGTATCTGGTGGTCTGGCTACGCCACTGAATTTAACTTATAAAAAGATTACAGTTGCATGCCATCCAAGCGGCATTTGCGGCACATTGACCCTGTTGGCTCTAAAATTCATATTACACAACGTTCTTAATGAATATTTTAAAAACACTTGTTTTTTTTCACTCAAGAAATAACGATATTTTTCAGAATTTTTTAAGAAAAACATAATCAAACTTTAATGAACATTTTGAAAGACTTGTGTTGGATCGTTCGGAAAATAATGGGGTTTGCAAATCTCATCTAATCGTTCTAAAAGTGACCCTAACTATTGAATAGTTTTCTATGTGAGGAATCGATGCTGTAAATTTTAGAAAAAATAAAAATGCTTTTGCTGCCCTGATTAAGGGAATATGTGGGTGTGTTGAAACGAAAATGCCGGGAAGATGATTTTTTAAATTCGAAGTTTCCTTTTCTCTGATCCTGATTCAAGAAATATACGGGTGTAATAAACCAAAAATCAACTAATAATGGTTCAATGGAACGTTTTTGTGCTTCGGCTATGTGCGCACTTAATTCCTTGCATAACAACTCCCTAGAGAAGAAGATTTTTAAAAGAAAATTAAACATTACTAATTTTCTCCTATCTCGAAAATTTTTTAACAACCCAATATAAAATAGAAATATTGGTGCTTACCCAAAATGGACAGCATATATTTTCATTAAAACAGCCTAAAATTTGCTTTACTTATAGAATATTTCATTTAAGAATACCAACAGGATTGCATGCTGCAGACGCAGTTTGTGCAGGTCTTGCAACCAAAGGTTGTGCTCTAAAAATTGTTTGATCTTATTAAATTTACATTTTTTTACCTTGCACTAGCACCACCACCACCACATTTGGCTGCACGAGTTACTCCACATTTTCTACACGCTAAAAAATAACTTGTTGCAGAAATTTGCATAAAAAGATTATTTAATGACACAACTTGGTGTTTTATTTAGAATCATAAAAATCTTACAGCTTCTACAATTTTCTGCCATCCAATTGGGATTTCTTGCACATTCTCCACTACCAGCCCAAGCAGCGCATTTTGTATGCCGATCATTGCATTCTAAATTATCACTTCTTAATAAAACATACAGCCAAAAATAATTGAAAATTTAAAGTAAAATTTTTTATCACTAGCACGCTAATGATAAAAAACTTTCAAACGCGGAACAGTGAGTCACAGCACTACTATTTGCTATAGCAATCGTCTCACCTGCGGTCCGGGTATAGCGTTTTGACCCCCTTCGGGGGGAGGGGGGAGGATTACCTCTCTATATAGGCCAAACTTGGAAATTATCGCCGAAATAGTGTTCCGAAAATCCCCGTGTACAAAAAATCAGTCAATTTGGAGTCTTTTTGGAAAATTGATTTTTGAACCCCTTAGGGAGGTTAACTCCTCCATATACGGAATACCTCTGAGGTCAAAGTTGAAATTAGCACCGGAATCGTATTATCATAGTCGAAAACTCCCGAGTAGAAAAAATTAGCCGATTTGGAGAACTTTTTGAAATTCTTTAATTTTTTAATTTAAAAAAATTTTTGTTCAAAAATATTATTACTATCGTGTTCCCCATAATCAAAGACTCTCAAGTACAAAAAATTAGGGCTGGAATTGCTAAAATAGCCGAAATAAGGTGACACTACGAAAAAACCCTTTAAAAATTGAAAACAATTGAATTTTTTAATTTTTTAGTGGATATCTCTTTTTTATTTCCTGCAAACCTACCCCCTACCTACTAACTTTTAAAAACGACTACATGTCAATCGACAGACAGACTGAAATTAATTTATCGTTTTTTGCAATAACGTATGCACAGACAGAATGAAATTGATTTTTAGTATTTATGATTTATTTGGGGGAGATGATAAATTTATCCGATAAAAATTTACCAGCCATGGCGTAATGTGGCGTACATATACTACATGAAGCCTTGCACCATTGATTCATATAAGCAGGATTAGCTCGGCATTGACCGTTTGCTGCCCACGTTCTTTAAAATTTGAAACGTTGAAGATTGCTTTTTGTAAAATACAAAAATTACCCGCAGCCTAAGAAATGTTTTTTTTTAAATTATTATATGAGCTTAAATTACTTACATTCATGTTCGTTGAAACAAGTTTGCTATAAATAATTTGATAAATACTTTTAGAAATGCATACCCGAGCAGGGGTTCAGAAATGGGCCCCTCTTCCCCGACGCAAATTTTCTCCTTTACCGCCCCCTTCCCCACAAAAATCTAAGTGACCTTTTTTTGATCGTCAACCAGATAAGGAGTGGCTGCTAAATTTTCAAATTTGCCCTTTTACTCCTAGAAAATTTGTGAAAATATGGACCCCCTCTGCTCAGGTATGAATAAATTTAAGATTACTTACACTCACAACAGCGGGACGTAGAGCAACAGGTGGTCTTGCAGCTGGTGGCTTAGAAAATTTATCAATTATTCATAATTAATGAAAGAATCATGTATTGAAACGAAAACCTGCTCAATCAAGAATTCAAAATTTAACTTCCTTTAACTTACCGGTCCTCCAACACATCGTCCACCAACACAGCGCCCATTATAGCAAGCATCCTCTCCTAAACAATGTTACATTTGTCAGTAATCCTATGCTTACCCGCTGTAAATCCTTGACAGTTTCCTCCAGTTCTTATCTTTGAAATACATCTACCACGTGCACAGAAAAGATATTTTGAACCTCCACATGCTGGACATTGAGGGCGTGGCGCGTATTCATACATATTATCAGTATATTTATTGCTAAGACCATCAATGTTGTTCCAAGGCTCGAAAGGTGACATATATGCAGAGGAAGTATGGAAAAAACTTGAGCACTGCGGTAGATCCGGTGGATAATCGGTTTCGCGAGAGAATCGGTTCTAGAATAGGTAGGAAAATTATTATTCGTATTATAAACAGAGTATGAAAATGCAATAAGATCGGGGTAGGGGGCGGAAAAGGCTGTTTCTCGGGTTGAATTCCTTTAGACCGGCCGAGCCTAGGCGTAAAAATCACGGCCTTTTACCACCTCCACTCTGGACCCATAACATTTTCGATCTCTGACTATAACCTGGCGACTTCGAAACATCTCCCAAATATAATCTACAAAACTATGAAGAAGAAAGAAGATTGGATCGTTGGCAGAAGTTGACTAGAAAATTTTAACATGTTTAAAATTAAAAACGATAAACTTGATCCATCATATCTCCACCGACAAAAAGATGGACATTTCCATGCGTGTATTCGAGTGCATTAAAGTCAATATTCGCAGGACTATATGACTCAAATTATGTAAAATTTATAATGTCACAACTTACCATCCTTGTCTCGGTGCTGTGTAAGATAGAACTTGAGCAATGTTATTTGCATTCGCAACATAATTTCTAAAAATCTATTTTAAACTTTTACATTCAAAAATTTTTAGTTACATATTTTGTTCAGTGAGAAGCATTCCCTGTGCACCAATTCTACGTTGGATGTTTGGCCGACCCGTTAAAGTCCTCCAACCAGCAAAAGGCCCTCTAACTAAGTTCCCAGCCGCATCGTTCATGCCCATGAATGCATCTGTAAACATAATAGAATCTGAAGGAGTTGGAAGAGCTCCATCAAGAGTGGTATCCCAATATGGTACTGCAAGTGTTGGATCGACCATTCTTATTGCAATTTCAAATCTAAACTCATGGATAATTTTTGAATTATTTAACGGCTTTACCTTTTGACAAATTCTCGATGCCATGGAAGAAAACTTGGTCCAGAGTGGGCACCACCAGACTGAGCAAATGCAGCATGAAGTCGTGCAATATTATCATATTCGCCACTTCTTTTGAGAGATAGAACTGCGGCATGATATCGTTGTCGTTCATCATCAGAGAGAGTACGATATTCTCGTCGCCTGGCCTTGACACTACAGGCACCTCCTAAGAATATGAATTAAAATCATAAATACTAAAAGTCATTCTCTTGACAATCTTATGCACGTACTTACACAGCGGCTTAGCCTAAAGACAAAGCCGCCGCTACCAACTCATTGAGCCTGCCTACGGAATGGTCTTTTCAAGCAGTTATTAGGTTATTTCAAAAGTTCCTGCCCATGAACAAAATTCGTTTTATTTCAACAACTTGGTATGAAAACTTTCCTCCCTCAAACTGCCTCGGTGGTGCAGTGACAAAGCAGTGGATTTGTGGCCACAAGGTCGTGGGTTCAAATCCCGCTTGAAGTCAATTTGGTTTCAAATTAGCCAATGGTTCTAAATTGGCTAATTTGGAACCAAATTGGCTCCAAGCGGAATTCGAACCCGCGACCTTGTGGTCACGAAGCCGCTGCTTTGTCACTGCATCACCGAGGCAAGTTTGAGGGAGGAAATACCAAGTTGTTGAAATAAAACTAATTTTGTTCTTGAACAGAAACTTTTGAAACAACCTAATATATAAGAAGTAGATGAAAAATAACAGCTAGATTTGGTACATATACTTGACATGACTTTTGCAATATAAAAAGTCATTTCTCCTCATTTTTTATGAGTGTTTTTCTTTGACTTGGAAAAGATATAATTTTGTTCTTATACTCTTTTCATATAAAGAAGGCAAAAGTTTTCGGACCCGACTGGAACTCGAACCCGGACCTCCTGGCTACGTCTAAGTGCATTACAATTGTACTACCGAGACCTACAACTGATTCCTGTTAATTGGTAAATACTTAACGGTGTATTTTCTACTACTCGCACTGTGATTAACACCTGTGTGCCATCCGATTAACAGTACAAAATGGATGTACGGATTACCGATAGAGCTATTAAAGAACATACCTCCAATATATCCACATAGGCAATTCAAATCCATGCATTGATAAGGAGATGTGCTATAAATAAATAATAATCTAAACAAAATCATCTATTTACGGTATTTGTGCAAGTTCAGCGCCCACAAGTGCGGCTTGTCCTGGAATTGCGGGAAGTTTTGGAGCTTTTGGTTTTGGAGGTACTGACTAAAACCCATTTACAAAAAACCTAATTAATTTTTACAAAAAGATTACTCTTGCATTGGTATCCCATTTGTGAAGCTGCTCGCAAATGATTCTCGCTGCAGGATTCGGTGCTTGTGCACAACTTCCTTGTCCAACAGTTTCTAAAGGTACGAATCCTAATAGAATGGTGAATATAAGCCAGACTCCATGCGCCTCTGGCATTGTAAATCTGAATGAGAAATTTTTTTGCTGCTTTTTTCCAAAGGTTTAAAGGAAGGAACCTAATTTACACTTTTTTGTTAATAACTCACAAGGTACATAAAAATAACATAGGATTCAATTTTATAGCAATACTTTTTAGCGTAGTCCTACCATTTTTACAGACATTGCCTTTTAAAATGTTTTAAGGGATGATATCTCGAAAGTTTGACCTTAGTGTTAAACAGGGTTGGGATTTCCCCGGGGAATTCTGGGGAAATCTTTTTTTGGCCGAGGAAATCATCCCCCTGGAATTATTTAGTTTAAAATTTTCCCTCTCTCAAACTTGCATCTGTGGTGCAGTGGCAAAACAGAGGCTTCGCAAAGTGGCGGGTTAGAATTGGAAATTTAGAACCAAATTGGCTCCAAGCGATTCGAACCCGCTACTTTGTGGACACGAAGCCTCTGCTTTTCCACTGCACCACCGAGGCAAGTTTGAGGGAGGAAAAATTTTAAAATTAAGTAATTCTGAAGAAAAGATTCCCCAGAATTCCCCGGATAATTCTATTTTCCAATCCTGGTGTTAAACAGTTCGAGCGGACTCCAAGTTGAATTTATTAAGTGAGATTAACGCATGAGAAAGTTTTTCACTTTCATTTCGAGTCAAAGTGCCAAAAAATTCAAAACCTTGTTCGAAGCTCAAAAATCCCGATTTTACGTTGATTTTGGGAATTTCTAACCTGTCTAAAACACCCTAGATAATTTTTTTCAGTCAAAAGTTTTATCTGGCCAATGTACTTTAATATGGGGAACAATATATTTCTAGCGTGATTTCGAAAAATCCGAGAAACTTCGATTTTTGAGCCATTTTTACACGTGAGACTAGTTGGAGGGATCAAAAAAATTTGTCTTGGATTTTTCGAAACCTCGCTAGAAATGTTCTCCATATTGAAATACATCGGCCAGATATAAATTTTGGCCGAAAAATTATCTAGGGTGTTTTAGACAAGTTAGAAAATTCAAAAAATCAATGTAAAATCGAGTTCTAAAGGGGGTCCAAATTAGGGCCCTTTCTGCAAAACTTTTTTTGGAAAATGATGTTCTAAGGCTAAAAATAAGATGAAAAATCGATTGCGCACATCCCCGTCGCGTGAAAATGCTTCCTTCACCTTGTTTTCGCGAAAATAGCACTATT
>JAQGBS010001574.1:0-15320 GCA_034698545.1 Acrobeloides obliquus
CGCAACCCCTCTATACACTACCTCAGTGGTAGTGTATAGAGGGGTTGCGCGACCCTCTTATTACTAGGTAGTGCCTGCATGACTTCCCTCGATCCAGATCTGGAGGGGACGAGCAGGGGGAGGGGATAGCGCTCAAAAGCAATGAAATTATCTAACGACCCAATAATTTAGAATATTACAAACCTGACAGCCGTTTTAATTTCATTTATTCCATTTGTACTATATGCATTATCATCGTGTAATATATACGATGCTAGTAGTGAAAGTTGGAAACAATGGAAAGGCAGCGGTAGATTTTATATTTAAATAATCAAAGATTTAGAAAAAGTATAAATTTTGACAAATAGCTCAAAAATTCGAAATTTTTGAGAAGCAAAAGCACTGTAGAGGGTCCCAAAAAAGGCAACTTTGTCGATTTTTTCAAAATTTTTCAAGTTTTTTAATTTTCACCAAAATAATCTTATGGGGAGTTTTTCTATGCGAGAAATCGATTGCGCGTATTCCCGAATCTCGAAAACGCTTCCCTGACCCTATTTCAGGGAAGAGATATGTGTGTTGAAGTGAAAATATGCTGATACATGGCCAGGGGAGCGTTTTCAAGGTCCGGCAATGCGCGCAATTGATTTCTCGCATAGAACAAACCCCTTATTGGTGAAAATTAAAAAACTTGAAAATTTTTGAAAAAATCGAAAAATTGCCTTTTTGGGACATCCTGTATTTATGATTTTAATATTAACTGATTACAAAAAATTTTTAAAAATTGCATTTTAAATTAAATCTTAGAGGATTATTGGAACCACATGTTTCTAACACCAACTATATGGACTATATTATATGACACCAATCGAAACACTGCAAAACGCATTATTGGGCATTCCGTTGAAGAGTTAACTTATTTTTTTCTTGTCTATAATATACATAAATTTTAGGGCAATCACATTATTTTTTACATGGAGATTGGTTCCACTTAAAGAGACACAATATAAAACAGCTGTTATCTATATAAATACCCTAGTGCATAAACAACGTCATAAATTTTACATTATGGTAGTCAAATTGTTTAAAAAATGTTTTAAAATTTAGAATTACAGGGTGATTCAAACAAGTGCATTTTTATGATTTTGGGGCCCGAAAATTTTTTTACTAAAAATGACTCATATAGTAATTTTTGTAATTTTATGCGGGGAATCGATTGCGCGCATTTTTTAAGCATGAAGAAATTGTCTTGACTCTGATTCAGGGAATGGAGTTGGTGTATTAATGCGAAAATCGAGAAATTCTTTTTTCGCTCGGAAATCATTCAATGGGGGTAAAAAATACAGGGTTCCCGATCATGTTAGACGAAAAAATATTTTCGATATTTATGTGCTTTGAACATTTTTTCAACAGTTACCACTTTCATTCCATCTGATGAATTTTTTAAACTCTTTTTTCATTTAATGATTATTTTTTAAATTTCTTGATTTATTTTTTATAATTTAATGCAAAAATAAAAAATATATATAAATAAAAAATAAAAAAGTGCAAACTTATACGGCAAGGGGAATCGAACCCCAAATCATTGGCACCTTGGACTGCAGCATTTATACTGAGCCAGCATTTGGCTCGAAAATTTTTTCATTTCTACAAAATATCATCGAGAATATCTAATGCTATAGAGTTATTATCATTTAAAGGAACTCTTCTTTCTTCGTTTTCTAACAAAAATTCCAATTCGTTATAATACTTTGAGCACCCGGCTTCATCTTCCAGTAAATTATGCAATATTGACACTAATTCTTCAAATTTTGGTCTCGTTTCCATGTTCCCCTCCCAACAGCGGCACATAAGTTCATATATTTCATTTGTAGCCAACCTTGGACGGCTCATTCTCTCACCACTTTGTAAAAACCTGAGTATCATCTCTGTTGGCATTCCCGCGTAAGGGTCCTGGCCCATAATAAAAACTTCATACATGAGTACACCAAAAGCCCAAACATCGGATTTTTCGGTGAACAATTTTTCCATGATTGCTTCAATGCTCAACCATCTGACTGGAAGTTTCTTTGGAACTGATGATTCTTTTATGCCCGAGTTGTTGATAACAGCAAGACCAAAATCTGAGATTTTTGCTTGCAAATCATTGGTTAGTAAAATATTTCTTGCAGCCAAATCTCGGTGAACAATATCTTTGGAAGCGATGAATTCCATGCCTTTGGCAATTTGCCAAAGTATCGAGATTATAGTTTTAAATTCAATCTCTTTTGTATCAATTGACATCAACATTTTTGCATATCTCAATAAATCCTGTTCGGCTAGCTCAAAGATCAACGCCGGTTTTCCGTTCAACATCCGCCAGCCGAGCATGCTTATCACATTCCGATTGTACTGTAAAACTTTCATGGCTTCAATCTCGCGAAACAGTTGATCAACTTCGTCATCTCCAAAATGCAATGCTATTTTTACAGCTACATCACAATCTTGAAAATCGTGCGTTTCGATCAGACCAGTCAGATTGATCAAAGGAGAAGGTCCAGAAAGGAATCCTCGGTAGACAGTGGAGCAAACGCCAGACCCCAAAGGATTGTCATAGTTGAAAGTTAATTTATCTTTTGATATAAAGAGTGCATCGGAAACTTCTTTGAGCTCGTCCACATCTTTGGTAGTTAGTTGATACTGCTTTTTTATTATGTCGATCATGAATTCGAAGCGTTCGGTTGTATCCTTTTTATATTTACGCAGATAGAAATAAATGCCTAGAACAACTGCAGCAACAAACAATAATATAAGAATGCCAACAAGTATCCAAAACCATGCTTTTTGCCATATCTGTTCTTCTTTGATATATTGGCCTTCATAGTGCAAAAGTAAACCTAAATTCAAACAAACCTTTTGTAGGATTTTGGGATACCTGCCATAGTCAAAATCAAAAACTTCTTTGGGATTCGAGTTCCCCATGCCGAAAAACCTCCGAGAACAAAAATTAGGTAATTTGAAGCAATTTTTGAAAAGCTGAGTAGTTGGCACAGACTTTTTGTCGCTTGAATTAGAAACCACCCTGGCCAAAAAATCGAAGTTTTTAGGGTCCTGAATAATTTTCTTTACCCCTCCGAAATGAAATCCTAGATACGCCTATGTAAGACAATACCTGTAGAGTTTTGGTTGGCTCCCAAATAATAGTACAAATTTATTGTATCTGAGTTAAAAACGATCGTTTCATTTGTAATGATACCAACTGTATATTGATTTTGGCCATTAATGATTAAATACCCATCAACTGGTATTTCTACGTATATTATTTTAATTCTTATTTTTGCTAAACCTTTAGTGCACTTAGTGATAATTTGCGGCGTGGTTTGGATGGACGCGTTTATGGGATAGTTGCTTGACTGCACAATACCCGATCCATAATCTTGAAAATCATTTTCCGTAATATTCATCGTACTTTCCAAAGCTTTATACTCGATTTTCAATGTCCCATTTGGTGGAATGACAAAGTTGATCAAGTTTCCATAAAGGAGAAGATTTCCCAAATATTTTGAGTCTTCTTCGGAAAATTCAAATAGTTCATAGCTTTTATTATAAATGGTCGATAAAGCTTTGACTGGCGAGGATCCAATGTAACTTATACTTGATATGTACAAAATAGGAAGTGATGGTGGTAGATATGAAGGGCTTGCAGACGGTATTAAAATAGAAGTTAAACAATTGCCTGATGTATTTGCAGATGCATTCAGTATTAAATTTTGCCTAAGAAAAGCAAAATTCACAAAATTAGTGTCGTCGCAATTAGAAAAATGTGATTCTTCAATGCGAAACGCATAGTAAAACCAGCTTAACCAATCTATTTCGCCATATCCATGAAATGAAGGAAATATCGAAAAAGTTCCACTTGAGGAATTTAGCGAGATAAATTTGTATATGTAATCGTATGCTGAAATAAGATTCGATAGGTTTTGCGAATCGAAAACATAAATGATTTCAGAGGCGTTGTCTGGGAGATTGTTGCCAATCCATAATTGAAGCGCGCCAGAATGTGATATTAGACGAAATCCATTTGTCTCGCTTAGAGAACTGCTACATTTTAATTCATCTGGTAATACCAAAATGGGCAGCTCATCGTTCATGGAAAGATCCTTAAAATATCTTCTCGTTATTAAGTCACTACCTACAGGGTGTGCAGAAAAAATTTTTTTCATGACCCCTATCGGGGTACCTCATGTTAAATAATCAATTTTTTCTACTTTTGGGATACCCCCGATGTATCCCGATGGGGATTATAAAATTTTTTTCGGAACTCGGGACTTGCACCAGTCGATTTCTCGTGCCCAAAAACCCTGAGTAACAAAAATCAGCCAACTTAGAGGAAAATTTTTTTTCGAGAAACGTACTGGGTGTGCACCCTCTCCCCTTAAAGGGGGGGTCTCATTTGGGGGTCATTCTCCGATAAAGTTTTTTTTGTTGCCAAAACAGCCTATATAGGGATTAAATCACTCGAAAAATTGATTGCGCGCATTCCCGAAATATGAAATGCTTCCTTGACCCTGATTCAGGGAATGAGGTGGGTGTATTGAAGCGAAAATCAAACATTTTCGGATTTTTATGAGAAAATCGGAATGCGCGCAATCGATTTTTCTCATGATTTTACCCCTATATAGGCTGTTTTGGCAAAAATAATTTTTTCGGAGAATGATCCCAAATGAGACCCCCCTTTAAGGATTTACTTTTATAGTAAGCCCATTATAATGTTGATATTCTAATATTAATCCAAACCAGCAATAATTCCCATTTGTTGGAATATAATTGCACACGTCTTCACTGCCAGTATGATTAAAATCAATGCATAATTCGTTTTCTTGAATGTTCAAATTAATTAAGTAACCATCCAAAGCAAATTCTATGTCATTTATATCTAGTCGAACTGTCGAAGAATCAATTATCGGGATATTATTCTTGCAGTTCGTTATTACCAACCGAGAATTACAAATCTGAAAATCTTGTACATATTGTATAGAGACAAAATCATTCGAATCAGCATAACTCATATTTATATGCCATGTACAATTAAGACAAGGTACATTTAAGCATAAAACATCATGAGCCGGATAATATAGAGCATATGTATTATTGATGGCATTTAAATGAAGTTCGTTTGATTGCCAACATCCACAATTATTCACGCTAGCGTAGTAAAATTCTAATGTTAAAGGATTTTCATCATAATCACAAGCACTCCCACTTTGGCTTGAATTAAAATATACATAAAGGCACTTCTCTCGAGTGACCATACTAATATCAGTTGGATACTTATCCTCGGTTGAAAAACTATAGTTTAAAACCAAATCCCCTTGACAATTTGTTATCATTAGAATAAATTTCGCACAAGTTTTATCTACGCAATTGTTTGGAAACATTCTGTTAGAAGCTATTTCTATCACGTCGAAAGAACTGTTCGAAGAATAGTCAACATGAATTTCCCATTTACAATCAATGCATTTAGACTGGGAACAAGAGAGGGTACCGTTTGAAGTAATTGGTAATATTTCAATATGACTATTTGTTCTATTCATAGAATACACATTTAATTTATTGGCGGTGTTAAACGCACATGAACAATTAAAAATCGTGGCAGCATCTTCGTTCCATGATACTGCATGAGAATTTTGCGAAAATACTTTAATAGTTACAAAAGCAAACACACAAAGACATGTATAAGGCAAATATGCCATTTCAAACTCTACAAAATTAAGGATACACTAGTGTGGTATTGATTTTGATGACTTGTTATGTTACGACTTTTCCATTTGGTGTTTTTATCACAAAAATTTTTGTCATATGAAATAAATCCCCACAGACTTCACTTAAGGTGCTTATTTTTTCAGCTAGGAGAGTCAATAAAAAGGCGTGGGTAATTTTTTTCTTCGACAACACACTATTTTAATCCTCATTTGACCAATGATCGTCTATAATCACAGTTCTCATTTTTGGGAACTTTGGAGCTCGGATTAACTTTTTCTACGCCAAAAAATGTTGCTGCCAAGTTGAAGTCTAATTTGTTTTTAAGTACCTAGTGAGTAATTAACGAAAACATATAATTAGGTTCGCCTTTAAACTTGTGGAAAAATCGAAGTGTCATTTTTCGCCAAAACCGACCTCCGGACCCTTTCATTGCTTTTATCATAACTTTTTTTTCTACAAATGCGTTTTCCACAATTTAAAGTACGTTTTTATTGCAAAAAAATGAATAAAAAGAATGAATAAAAAAACGTAAAGTACGTTTTTTATTCATTTCTACAAAGTATCATCGAGAATTTCTAATGCTATAGAGCTATTATCATTTAAAGGAACTCTTCTTTCTTCGTTTTCTGACAAAAATTCCAATTCGTTATAATACTTTGAGCACCCGGCTTCATCTTCCAGTAAATTATGCAATATTAACACTAATTCTTCAAATTTTGGCCTCGTTTCCATATTTTCCTCCCAACAGCGGCACATCAGTTCATATATTTCATTTGTGGCCAACCTTGGACGGCTCATTCTCTCACCACTTTGTAAAAACCTGAGTATCATCTCTGTTGGGATTCCCGCGTAAGGGTCCTGGCCCATAATGAAAACTTCATACATGAGTACACCAAAAGCCCAGACATCGGATTTTTCGGAGAACAATTTTTCCACCATTGCTTCAATGCTCAACCATCTGACTGGAAGTTTCTTTGGAACTGATGATTCTTTTATGCCCGAGTCGTTGATAACAGCAAGACCAAAATCTGAGATTTTTGCTTGCAAATCATTTGTTAGTAGAATATTTCTTGCAGCCAAATCTCGGTGAATAATATTTTTGGAAGCGATGAATTCCATGCCTTTGGCAATTTGCCAAAGTATCGAGATTATAGTCTTAAATTCAATTTCTTTTGTATCAATTGACATCAACATTTTTGCATATCTTAATAAATCCTGTTCGGCTAGCTCAAAGATCAACGCCGGTTTTCCGTTCAACATCCGCCAGCCGAGCATGCTGATAACATTCCGATTGTACTGTAAAACTTTCATGGCTTCAATCTCGCGAAACAGTTGGTCAACTTCGTCATCTCCAAAATGCAATGCTACTTTTACCGCTACATCACAATCTTGGAACTCGTGCGTTTCGATTAGACCAGTCAGATTGATCAAAGGAGAAGGCCCAGAAAGGAATCCTCGGTAGACAGTGGAGCAAACGCCAGATCCCAAGGGATTTTCATAGTTGAAAGTTAATTTATCTTTTGATATAAAGAGTGCATCGGAAACTTCTTTGAGCTCGTCCGCATCTTTGCCAGTTAGTTGATACTGCTTTTTTATTATGTCGATCATGAATTCGAAGCGTTCGGTTGTATCCTTTTTATATTTACGAAGATAGAAATAAATGCCTAGAACAACTGCAGCAACAAGCAATAATATAAGAATGCCAACAAGTATCCAAAACCATGCTTTTTGCCATATTTGTTCTTCTTCTTTAATATTTATATATTGGCCTTCATAATGCAACAGTAAACCTAAATTCAAATCTTATGATAATTTTTAACACTACGAGCAGATGCCGAGGTAAGGTTTTTTTAACAGATCTCATCGAGATCACCAACTTTTATAATCAGACCAAAAAAAATCTGGTTTCTCTAGAAAATAGTTCCAGGGTCGGAAAATGAATATACTTAAAGGGGGTATTTTTTACGGCTTAATCTCCAAAAAAAATTCTTCTTCGCCCCTCCGAAATGAAACCCTAGATACGCCTACGAAAGACAATACCTGTTGAGGTTTGGTTGACTCCCAAATAATAGTACAAATTTATTGAACTTGAGTTAAAAACGATCGTCTTATTTGTAATGATACCAACTGTGTATTGATTTTGGCCATTAATTATTAAATACCCATCAACTGGTATTTCTACGTATATTATTTTAATTGTTATTTTTGCTACACCTTTAGTGCACTTAGTGATAATTTGCGGCGTGGTTTGGATGGATGCATTTATGGGATAGTTGCTTGACTGCACAATACCCGATCCATAATCTTGAAAATCATTTTCCGTAATATTCATCGTACTTTCCAAAGCTTTATACTCGATTTTCAATGTCCCATTTGGTGGAATGACAAAGTTGATCAAGTTTCCATAAAGGAGAAGATTTCCCAAATATTTTGAGTCTTCTTCGGAAAATTCAAATAGTTCATAGCTTTTATTATAAATGGTCGATAAAGCTTTAACTGCCGAGGATCCAATGTAATTTATACTTGATATGTACAAAATAGGAAGTGATGGTAGTATATATGAAGGGCTTGCAGATGGTATTAAAATAGAAGTTAAACAATTGCCTGATGTATTTGCAGATGCATTCAGCATTAAATTTTGCCTAAGAAAAGCAAAATTCACAAAATTAGCGTCGTCGCAATTAGAAAAATGTGATTCTTCGATGCGAAACGCATAGTAAAACCAGCTTAACCAATTTATTTCGCCATAGCTATGAAATGATGGAAATATTGAAAAAGTTCCAGTTAAAGAATTTAGCGAGATAAATTTATCCATGTAACTGTATGCTGAAATAAGATTCGATAAGTTTTGCGAATCGAAAACATAAATGATTTCAGAGACGTTGTCTGGGACATTACTGCCAATCCATAATTGAAGTGCCCCAGAATTTGATATTAGACTAAATCCATTTGTCTCGCTTAGAGAACTGCTACATTTTAATTCATCTGGTAATACCAAAATGGGCAGCTCATCGTTCATGGAAAGTTCCTTAAAATATCAGCTCAATATTGAGTCGCTACCTAGCACGTTTGGGTCTCGCGGCATATGGACTGAATTTTAAAAACGGTTATAGCCGTTTGGTGTCAAGGTAGTACTGGTACTACCTTGTCTCTCAAGGACCACGGTAGTACCAAAGATGTCAAGGTAATATCAAGATTTCAGTACTCAAAATTACGTAGAAAACTGATTTTTCATTTTGGAGAAAATTTACGTCAAAGTTTACTAAAAATGATAGAAATTATGCACAATTTCTATCATTTTGGGGTAAATTAGCTCGAAAATGAAAAATCAATTTTCTACGAAATTTGGGGCCTATTGTTTTTTCATGCGATCTATCGATTGGTGATTAAATTTTTCAAAAATTCGTTAAAGAATACAAAATTAATTCATCCAAAACCAAAGCCCAGGTTTAAAAAGTTCGTAACTTATTGCTCATACCCCTTCCCAGAATCCTAAAATATTAAACGCGCTATGTGTGTCCGTCTGTGCTATTCCGTCATCTTAAAAAAGGGGGGTGCAGATCGAGGCCGGATCTCGAAAAAAATTTTTTCCCAAAACTGGCTGATTTTTGGTACTTCGGGCACGAGAAATCGATTGGAGCAAGTCCCGAGTTCCAAAAAATTTTCATGACCCCCTATCGGGGAGAAGTGGTGAAAACATGTAACATGTTTTCATCTTCCCTCTTAGCGCAATAGCGCTCGGTCCTCCCCCAGTTTATTTAATATTTAAGGATTTACTTTTATAGTAAGTCCATTATAATATTGATATTCTAATATAAATTGAAACCAGCAAAAATCCCCATTTGTTGTATAATAATTGCATACGTCTTCACTGCCAGTATGATTAAAATCAATGCATAATTCATTTTCTTGAATGTTCAAATTAATTATGTTAGCAGCATTAAATTCCATGCCATTCATATATTTTTGAATTGTCGATGAATCAATTATCGGGATATTATTCTTGCAGTTCGTCATTACCAACCGAGAATTACAAGTCTGAAAATTTTGGCCATATTGTAGAAAGATAAAATCATTCGAATCAGCATAACTAATATTTAGACGCCATCTACAATCGAGACAAGTTACATTTAAGCATAATACATCTGAAGTTGGATAATATTGAGCATATGTATTATTTATGGCATTTAAATGAAGTGCGTTTGATGGCCAACATCCACAATGATGGCTATCAGTATTGTTAATGTAGTAAAATTCTAGTGGTAAAGGATTTTCTTGATAATTACAAACACTCCCGCTTTGGCTTGAATTAAAATATACGTAAAGGCAGGTTTCTCGAGTGGCCATATCAATACGTGGATACTTATCCTCGGTTGAAAAACTATAGTTTACAACCAAATCCCCTTGGCAATTTGTTATCGTTAAAATATATTTTGCACAATTTTTATCATAGCAAGTGTTTGGAATCAATCCATTAGAATTTATTGCTATCACGTCGAAAGAACTGTCATAGTCAACATGAATTTCCCATTTACAGTCAATGCATTTAGACTGGGAACAAGGGGTGCTACTGTTTGAAGTAATTGGTAATATTTCAATATGACTATTTGTTCTATTCATAGAATACACATGTGACATATTGGCGGTGTTAAACGCACACGAACAATTAAAAATCGTGATATCTTCGTTCCATGATACTGCATGAGAATTTTGCGAAAATACTTTACTAATTACAAAAGCAAAAACACAGAGACATGTATAAGGCAAATATGCCATTTAAAAATCTACAAAATTAAGGATACACTAGTGTGGTATTGATTTTGATGACTTGTTATGTTACGACTTTTCCATTTGGTGTTTTTATTATCAAAATTTTTGTCATGTGAAATAAATCCCTGCAAACTTCACTTAAGGCGCTTATTTTTTCAGCTAGGAGAGTAAAGAAAAAGGTGTGGGTAATCTTTTTCTTCGACAACACGATTTTAATCCTCATTTGGTCAATGATCGTATAATAATCATAGTTCTCATTTTTGGGAATTTTGAAGCTAGGATTAACCACGCTGAGAACGTGGAAAAGACAGGGAATATGAAATTTCTGACTTTTTTTTTACCATTTTTATATTTTGTAAATGGATATAAATTGTTACTCTATAGTTCAAAAAAAGCATAACAATGAGAATGGGTTTTCTGTGAATCGTCGAAAAGATATGGAATCCTTAAGTTTGAAAAACACCTCATTTTTGGCAGAAAATTTATAGGTGTTTTTCCTATATGTCGGCACATACTTTTTGCCGTTTTTCTATGGGTTGAAACATACGTGCCCCCAAACCAAAACCCACTTTCGCCGCTGAATGTTTGTTCAGTAAAGCTGGACTAATTTATGGAAATAAGCTTCGAAATAAGTAAGATTTTATTGTTTTCTTTATATTGAGATTTTATTTTTTTTAAGACTGTCTGAAAAGCATGCCGAGGAATGTAGTTGATTAAAGCGCAGTTTCCAAGAAAATTTGAAGAATCGGATCACACTTTGTCCCAGAAAGTATTTCTCAGCAATGACGAAAGCCAGAAAGAATGTCGTTTCAATCTTGTTTTCTTTATTGTTTTGTAATTTTTATTCTGTTAATTAGTCAATAGATGTTTCTAAGTGAATTATTCAATAAAGTGATTTTTGAAAATTTTAAATCTCAAAAAATTTGCTTTGGCACTTATGTTTTTGTCCAAAAATTTTGAAAAATAACATAAGTGGGGACTAAGGCAAATTTTTTATTTTCATTCCCGCCCGATTTCGGGAATTCCCGATCTTGATTCCCGTTCCCTCCAACCCTATTGGAGATTAAAAAATTAATTTTTTTACAAAAAACCCCCATTTTTCAATGAAAAACGTGGTTTTTCACACTATTTTGTCGATAAAAAATTTTCATATTCATCGTTTTGGCTAATTTTGGAATATTGTGTAAAAAATATGTTGAACAAGATGGCATCAAAAATTTTTTCAAAAAAATTTATTTGTGGGGTCAAAAAATTAAATTTTTACAAAAATTACCCCTATTTTCAAGTTTCAAAATTATTTTCTCTATTTTTTGCAAATCTATTATTTTCAAGCGATTCTGAAGAACATCAAATGAGCTCTCGAACTAAGATTATTTTTGGCGATGAATTGGAAACCAGAAAAGAAACTTGTACTAAACGAATAGAAAAATCAATTCAGCGTTATACCGAGTTGATAAACACTATGTGTGTTTTGATGGGGACTAAAGCATAGCGGTTTAGTTACAACGTCATTTCTAATATGATTTTAAAGCAACGCCATTTTTGGTCGTTTCCAGTATAGTTTAAAATAAAACCAACCTACGATGACCAAAAAATGATGGTGTCTAAAAATGGCCAAAAAATCAACGCTGCAACCATATTGCCGTGTTCTTTCCTTATGTATACGTATTTTTAGAAACACACAAGTCCGATCGACTTCGTCACAATTGCTGAGTTCACGTCAAAGTACCCTAGAACAAGCGAGAAAATCGACGAATAGTGAACAAGCGTCGACTCATAGATTGTATGCGCAGAAGTCGACAAGCCGAATTCGGGACGAAGACCTGACTGATGTAACACCAGTTATTCCAGAAGATCCATTTCATCCTACGAGTATTACCACTGTGCCAAGAATTCAGACCAAGTATTTTTTGTGGCCTAGAATTTTAACTAATGCAAATTTAATAACTATTTTTAAGTCCAAAAATTTTAATGACCACATTTTTTCTAAAATTAGTTTACTTAATTTTTTCAAGCACACTGTTTTTAAGCACAAAAATTTTGAATTCTATTTTTTCAAGCATCAAAAATTATTACTCTATTTTTTTAGCTGTCTATGTTGTAATACCCAGAAATTGTGTACCTTTATTTCTTCAATATTTAATTTGCCAATTTTAGAACAACGAACTATATTTTAGACCCCATTATGCGCACTATGTGGGCAAACCCCGATATCACTATCATGACGAAGACTGGTGGATCCATGCCAAGTTGCACGAAGTACCGCATGTGCTGAATCAGTTGAA
The DNA here is from genome assembly GCA_034698545.1 of Acrobeloides obliquus. Taxonomy (NCBI): domain Eukaryota; kingdom Metazoa; phylum Nematoda; class Chromadorea; order Rhabditida; family Cephalobidae; genus Acrobeloides; species Acrobeloides obliquus. The sequence goes on from JAQGBS010001574.1 coordinate 12,774, forward strand.
AAAGGAGAGTCGTATGGAGCGAGAGAGTCTAGAATTGAAACAACAATGCAAGTTGGCTACGCGAAAGCCGTTGTCTGCAAGAAATTTCTTCGACGATTTACCTGAAATTCGTTTTGATTCGAAAACGCCGTTTTTTATGGCTTCGGCAGTGAGTGGAATTATAGTTTTGAATACTCAGAAGTTTTAGTTACAACTTTTTAAATGTCATATACAGGGTGAGCCAAAAAAAAACCGTACTTTTGCGTGTTTTATGTTTAAAAACGTTTTGGATACTTGATTCATATTCTAGAGCCCGTAATTGAAAAACCCATGATGGAGTTATATTTATTTGGAGTAGTGTATGAGGATTTATTAACCTCCCAAAAATTTATTTTTAGTCAAAACCAAGTCATTCTATCCCAGCGAACCGTCAAGAACTACTATCCTTTATTATAAACAACTGCCCTCTATTGAAGGAAGTGGCCAAGAATGTACTTAGCCGAAAGAATATTACGAATTTGATGCATGAATTCTTCAGGGCGTTGGATCAACATGCGGTGTTGTTGGACAAGAGAATTTTGCGATTGAAAAAGTATGGTGCTGGCTATTTATTTGAGTAATATTGAACATTTTTAGGGAACAACGTCGAGCCGTAGGCAAATCATGGAGTGAGATTACCAAGCAGATTGATAGCGATGAACGAGAACGTGATTTGTGTAGAAGAAAGGCTAATGAGGTGAATGGCATATAGAAATTTAATTCATACAGCGATTTTATGGTATCAAAAATTATACAGAAGATTGATTTTTGTCCCAAAATTTACTCTAAAACAATTTGTACGCTTCAAAAAATACAATTTTTTCCTAATTTTTAAAATTTTCAGCTTCACACTACAATGCTTCGAGGTGATCCCTTACATCATCCGTCAAGAACAACCAAGACCAACATGGGCAACGAGCTCAACCAATTGCGTCTTTTGCATACTATATTTGATCACTAATTTTTTATATTATTCATTTCGGTTGTTTATTTCAATTTTCGAATAAATTATAATGTACCTATACGTATAAAAAATAAGGGGGAGCCTCTCCTGATCCACTCAATCATGGACCCAAAATTGAGGGGGGACTACCTCATCAAGATGTACAAGGTGCTGTGTGAAATTTATTTAAAAATTAGAATCTAATGCATGCCTATAAAAAGCATAAAAATTGCATATAAAAGGATCAGCTTTTTATTTTTGCACAAACTAAAGGAGCTCTATAAAAAGAATACATTTATTTGATCATGTTTATACATGTTTGACCATCCAAAAATGGCCTTTGTCCATTTGATTCCTCTTTTATTGACAACATTCAAGAAAACAAACAATTTCAAGCTACACAGCAATTAAAAAGAATGAAAGAAAAATCTAAAATAGAACAAATCTTGTATGCTTGTTGGGCATGGTATAAAACAAAATTACAAGGTAAAAATTTCATATTTGGATTTTTCATTTTGTTTTTAATGGCCCACAAAATTTGGTTTGCTATTTCGATTTTATTTGGATTTTATTTTAAATGTAAGATACTATGGTGGCATTGAGGGGGGGGGGGGTTCTTTGCGAGCAAATTTTCCAGCCTAATAATATTCCTATCCCCCACCCCAAAGGATAAAACCCGGATCATTTGCTTCAAATAAACGCCTATACCATGAAAAAATCCCCCTCCCCCAATCAGAGGAGGGGATGAAAACATGATTTTCGTAGATGTACAAAATTTTAGTCGTCAATTTACAATGTGTGGATCTCTCTTCAAGTTGCAGTATAAATTTATGCAATTTACGAAGTGTTCGAAATATATGCCGGAAAACATGTAATTGTTGTAGTTGTACTACCACAACATCAACTACTACATCAGGTTCTTTTTTCTCAATCACCACAAATTTATAGTTTCTAGGAACATGTTTTGACTTAGATCCAAATTGCCCTGAACTAACAACTTTATGCAATAGCACACTTTATTTACAAATTATGATTGAAGAATGCCCGTTGTCATGTGGTTATTGCAATCTGACTTCAACAACGACTACTACCACGTCAATCACTACAACTACTACTTCTCCAACAACGACAACGGTCGGTGGATTTGCAATGGAGGCTTTAGGTAATACAGTTGTCTCACGCTAAGGGTCCGGTCCCAATGAACACTTTTCTATTTAAAGCTTCTTGCTTAGTCGCCACAAGTCCAGTTTCTATGAGTGGCGGCTAAACAAAAGTCGATTGTATAAGGATGTCCTCATTATAGTTCCTCAGTTTCAATTATGCGTCTTTGAGTAAAGTATTAACCCATTTTGGCTCATAACTCGGCGTGACGGTATTTTTTGAAAATTTTTGTACAGAAGTGCTTAGAATAGCCTAAGAATAAGTTTCGCAAAAAAATTGGCAAAATTTAACAACGGCAAAAAAATTAGCTCCAGCTGGGGATCGAACCCTCGACCTATTGGGCCAAAAAAAAATTTCTTCAAAATTAAAAAAAATTATACAGTTGGATTCGCCATGATCTATTTATATGAAAAATGTCATTATTT
>JAQGBS010001575.1:0-15316 GCA_034698545.1 Acrobeloides obliquus
AAATTTAGGGTACTGTTATAATTATGTGGAGGCAGTGTAGTAGTAGCGTATCCGAAAAATTCAAGAAAGTGAAAAGTGTCGCGATTAGGTATCGCATTGAGCTTGAAATTTTTCGAAAAATTTTTTCATCAGCTTGACCCTTTGAGGAGTAATTTTATGCGGGGAATCCGAATTTTACATTTCCGAGACCTAAAAACTTTTCCTAAATCAAGAAAAGGCCATTTATATGACGTATGGCATGCGATTCTTGTCAAAAATGTGGCCCTACATCATATAAATAACCTTTTCTTGATGCGGGACAAGATTTTCAGGCCTCTGAATTGTGAAATTCGGATTCTCCGCAAAAATTTCAATTCCAAATAAAAATTTTTTTTCGAAAATTTCACGTTCAGTAGGATACCTAATCGATACTAGTTCCAAATTTTCTACTTATTTTTTCACATAAGTAGAAAATTTTCACATATTGTTTCGCGAAACTACGCTACTTGACATAGTACAAATTAGAACACAAACATTTTTCCTTAAAATATACGAATCGAATCATTCATGCATAGTAGGTCTGAGGTGTAGTCGAAGCCAGTGCCATAAACGGAGATGAAGATAGAGCAGCACGAACTGCTTCTAAAAATAGTTATTTTAGGCTGCACCCAGAGTAGCTATGTGTACCTCGATTTTCCAGACCCAAATCATCGGAATTCATAAAATCGAACTCGTCATTACTCTTTGCACTTTGATGACGCGAACGCAGATGCTTAAAACTCAATTCCTTGGCTAGCGTAGCCTTGTCTTCTTCAGCGGGTTGAAACACTCGTAAATTGTCACCAATAATTTTTGCGCACTTCGGTAGTTGTAGAAAGCTGAATGGGAAATATGGCTCGATCGGCAGTTGATGGTTTAATTCGAAGGTTCGCAGCATGTGACTCACATAAACCAGTTGGACACAACTGAAAAATCGTTGTTAACAATGCAATTAAAAATTACAGGGTGAGCCAAGAAAAAATCGTACTTTTGCGTTTTTTTAGTGACAAATTTTCAATTTTTGTCAAAAATCACCTATTAGGGGTATTTTCATGCGATTTTTGAAAATTTTTCGCCAAAAAAACGCAAGTACGATTTTTTCTTGGCTCACTTTGTACAAGCCCTACCGACTAACTGCAGCAAAACACTCGGCAATCACTGATGAGATAAACTTCAACGGCTCAAAATGACTGTGCAGGATTTTGCCAAAGCCCCAACTTTGTAATTCATCCACGTCTAAAAAGATCATATTTTTGATGAAAAAATGGAAAATTTTGGTCATTTTTGGTTGAAAAATGGGGAAATTTGGTTTTTTGTTGGAAAAGGAAAATTTTGGCCAGTTTTGTTAAAAAAAGTTAGTGATTGTCAAAAAAAACATACAATTTTTCTCCAAAATTTCTCGATAACGGAAGCAGAAAACAAAAAGAAGCGCTTGAACTACAGAATAAAAAGTTCCATGTTGAATTCCACCAGCGGTGTTTATTTTACTCAAGTCAGCTTGGTCAACATATTGATTTGCCCACGAAGCCATACGCTTCATCCAATTCATGGCAGTTCTAAAAAAAATTCGCATATCAAAAACACGAATTTTGAATATTTTTATAGGATCTGAAGCAGAATCTCCTACAAAAAACCGCATCGAAAATGACAGATTGGATAACGAGAAAGAACCCTCAAATCAATGATAGTCCCAACCTACTGGGACACTCTGTACATGTTATACTTGGACTATTTTTTTGGTGTATAATTCAAAAATCGCATTTATAAATTATGAAAACTCAAAATAGTATGTGATTCTTGTTGATAATGTGTTTAATTTTCTATCATTAATTTCCTGCGTGGTCGTGTTGGCGGAAAACTTTACTTCCCGCTGGTCCCAGATTTGCTAGCTATTCTCATAATTGGACCAAACAAATATTCGGAACAATTTTTGAGCAAAGAATAAACAAATTTTATGGGTGCACTTACAAAAATTTGACGAATTTCCCTCGGCCTAAGAAACCAGCCAAAAACGAAGCGGCGTTTTGAGATTTTTTCCAGTCATTTGGGGAATTTACTGGAGTTATGATGGTTCGCCAAAGGTGTTGGAACATTTTCGACATGTTTTGCTAAAAATATAGACATTGAGGTAAGAATTTTGAATCATAATGAAGGGGGAGGGCGTTTCAAATATTTTTTACGTTTGTCAAAAAAATTTGTTGCGTTAACTCGCCTCAATAAACCCTCTAACGGATGCCAAGTCTGCAATTTTTCAGAAAAAAGTGCTGATTTTGAGATGTCAAATCTGATTTTTAAGATGCGAAATTTTGTAAATTTATAAGAAATATAATGAAAAATTGGCATTTTCTGAACTTTGCTCTTCCTAAAATCTGATTTTGAACAAACTTTCTTGGCATATCTGGGCCCTCCCCGACTTTAAATATGATCGGACTTGGAAAGTGAAGCAACTCACCTCATCTAAACTGCACAAATAGAACCAAATAAATGGCACAGATTGAACACCATGCGCAGATAGAATGTATTCGTCAAAAGCTGGTAGAAAGACATTGAGCATATTAAAATCCGGGTCACCCATTTCCATAATACGGTTCAACAGGGGGTCATCGTCTGAAAATATGATAAACAGTTGAAATTTTTTCAAAATTCAAGAATAAAACCAGAGAAATTGATTAAACTATTATTTTTGCACATAAAAAATTTTCGTTTCATAAAAAAAGTATCAAACTTCCCCCTTACCACCCCCAAATCTGAACCAAAATTATGCGCGTAGCCAGAAAAAATTTCGGAGCGAGCTGAAGTGTAAAAAATGCTTACTAAAAAAACAGAAAACACCGAAAAAGTTTGAAAATGCTGTTTTTATGTTGAAAATTACAATTTTTGATATATATAAAAATGCAAAATATGGGCTTTTTGTGAAACAAATGACCTATTTTAGTGAAAAAATTAGAAATTTGTGTGAAAAATCATAATAGAGGAGACCATTAAGATTTTTATATAATTTTCATCAATTTTGGATAAAAACATAAAGGGGAGATCAAGAAGAAAATTTTTTTATTTTTCGAATTTATTCCTCCTTTGCACGCCGCGTTGTGTGTAAACTACTGACCTTGGCTACAAATCGAAATCTTCTGATAACCGCGTGAAATATAACGAAAAGTTATCAACAAAGAATGATCCAGCTTTCTTCTAAGGCCTTCATCGTGTTTTGATAGTGGTACTACTTGATCAACTTCCATATGTTCTTCGTCCTTAAAAATTAGAATGTATTCACAAAAAGCACAAAAAAATTACCAAAATAAAAACACCACTATCGTCAGAAATCACTGGTGAAATCATGTGGTTTTCATCCAACGGGTGGCTTAATAAAGCCTAAAAAGTGATGCTTTAGAAAATAGCAGTAAAGCAGTACAGGGTGAGCCAAAAAATCGTACTTTTGTGTCTTTTTTGGCAAAATTTTTTCAAATTTTTCTTTGAAAAATCACCTATAAAGGGTATTTTCATTGAAAAATCGATTGCGCGCATGAAAATACCCCTTATAGGTAATTTCTGAAAAAATTTTTTTGACGAAAACCGTCAATTTGATATTATTCCGAAATTACGACTGTTCGATATGTCAAGACTCACATCAATTTGAATCAAATTTTGCAAAAGAGTTGACCATATCTTTGATCGGATGGGCGTAGCATATTCCGTCAAAATAACCATATTCCTCACATATGACAAATATTTTTCCGATGGTGCTGAATGATGTGGGAAATTGGCGCGACAAGTCTCCAGTAATGTGTTTATCGACATGGGAAAACAGTCCAAAATTGTAGCGATTGCACTATGAGCCAAGTTAAAAATTCCTTCTTGCTCTTCATCGGATATAGATGGCACAAATTCCACGACCTCTTCAGTAGCTTCGATTTTCATCTTCTGGATAAAATGGCTAGTCAATGAGTGAAAGACAACTTCAGTGTGCATAACATGGCGAATTGCAACATTTCGTAAGAGTTCAACAAACAATGGACGTATAGAAGGAGGCAAAAGTTGCCATTCCACTTTCTAAAAAAGCACATTAGGGCCATCCTTAAATTACGTTTGCAAACGGCTGAAATTCGCATAATTTTCGAGTTCGAGTTGAACAGTCAAAGTGACGAATTTTCAAAAAGTCTCTTGATAACCCTCATTAATTTTTAATATTAATAAAGTTTATGAGGATTTTTTAAAAATTCATCAATTTGACGGTTAAACCTGATCTCAAAAATTATGCGAATTTCAACTGTTTGTAATTTAAGAATGGCTCAATTTTATGAATTAAAACAACACTTCCTCGACTTACACAAAACTTTATAATAAGCGAAGAACATTGAGCATCCATAAGATCACTTAATCCCCAAAACTGTACGAAAAAGTCCAATTTCGATTTATCATCCCAATTAGGCAGCAAATCTAAGGCTCGACACATCTGATTGTATTTTGTTAAACCATCAAAATCGCCCTAAAAAATGACGATTTTTTTCAACAAAAAACGGTACTATTCCGAAACAGAGAGCCCACATTTGAAAAAATATTTAATTGATAAAATTTAATAGGAAAATTCACTATGTTCAATAATTTTATAAGCAAATTCACTTGTAAAAAAATGTGCAGCAAAATTCACTGTGACTACAAAGTGTATTAAAAAAACTTTTTTGTGCTCCGAGTTCAAGAAAAGGTACTTTCCTAAGAAAATCGCTAAAAATCCATATAAAAAGCCATACGAGGGGCTTCAATATGACTTCATGAGAAAAAATTTCTTATTTTTAAACAAAAGTCGGGTATGGGAATCATTTTTAGACCAGTTTTGATTGATCGATTGTAACCTATCAGTTGGAGATGACTCCTTGTTAGTGAAATTTGCCTATAAAAATTATTAATCATAGTGAATTGGGCTATAAAATTTTACCATTTTTTTCAAAAGTAGGTCCACTGTTATGAAATAGTATCAAAAAAACAAAGACTTACTTCTTTATAACTTTTCAATATATCTTTTCCCGTAAGTAACTCTTGTTTCGTAGCAGCTGCTTTATCAGTTTCTTTTAACTCCCCCATTTTTAACTATAAAAAATATTTTGATCTACAAAAATTGGAAACTTGCACGACAAAAACTTTTAAACGTAGCAAATAATTTGCAAAGTTTGTTTTCATGCGAGAGAAAAATCGATTTAAAATTGTTGAAATATCGAATAAATCGTTTCAATCAACAGAACTTATTGATTCAAACAAAATTTCTGAAACGATATCCTGCTCCCAGGGGTCGAAGCCCTGGAGACGGCCCTAAAAAAACCCCGAGAGCCTCGAAAGACCGGGACTAACGGGGGCCGGATTTTTTACTAGGTTTAGGCCTAATCAATTAGGTTTAGGCCTATGCCTAATTGATATTACTCATAAAATTTTTGATTGGACGCGCAAACTGCACCAGAGCCCAAAAGTCCTCGCCAAGGGGGCAAACGTCTTGACATTGTCAAAAACGCTGAAAAGGTGTTTTCTCGTCCAGAATTGTCGAGAAAACACGTTTTTGAAATGTCAAGACTTTTGCCCCCTTGGCGAGGACCCCCTTCTCCCTTTTATGAAAAAGTCTGAAACCAGTACTTTTTTATGGTTAAATAGCCTCAAAATCGTGTCTCTCACCTATGAAAACCTATAAAAAAATAGGTGAGAGACACGATTTTTGAGTCAAAAAGCATTTTCAAGCTTCGGGAGAGCGCGCAATCGACTTCTCGCATCAAAATTACCCTAAAAGGGTCTTTTCTGCAAAATTTTTTTGAAGATCTGGCTGTAAAAGGTTATTCCCCCTTTAAAATTAGCTTATAGGAAAATTTCGCAATTTTATTTAAAAAAATGATTTCTTTGCGATTGGAATGTAAAAATTTTTGGATACATTTTAAGCGAAAGAAAAACAAAAATAGCCTTTTTTTTCTCTCTCTCAAAAACTTACACATACAAATTCGTCTTTCATGGTCTTCAGACATATTTTCCAAGATCACATTGCGACGGCAAAATTGCACCACAGAAATGCAATTACAACGAAACGACAAATTTTCAGGATTTTCGTTTTAGTTGTCAAGTTAAGTCAAAAACTTTCAATTTTTCATATGCACTTTTTGTTTAATACAAATTTCAGCGTTTTAAAAATCAAAAAGAAAAATTTGTCAAAAATCGAAAAGTACGTCAAAACTTTGAAAATGTTTTGTGTTCGATTTTGAAACATGTTTTGGGTTATTGAAACGAAAACCATGAATCAGGGACTTCGTTTCAATAATCCAATACATGTTTCAATTCGATCATTTTGGTGGCATTTTATTCATCTCGCTGAGTTATAAAAAACTTTTTTTATAGCACAAAAATTTGAAATTTTAACAGTCGACCTGCTCTGATTAGAATCGTCAAAAATAAGATGCTCCTAAGCGTTATTAACTAGTTTCTTGAATGATTGTTAGTAGTTATCAAATGCACAAATTCCGATTAAATCTTGAAATTTGATAGTCAAATTGAATAAAATCATCGCCAATAAGGTTATAAAGATTTATGATGTATTACGTCACGTATTTTCAGTGTAGAACCAGGGTGTAAGAAATTTCGTCTTTTGCGCGATGGGTTCTACCTCATGTATATTCAGTAGGGGAGATGGTCCCACCAACCATGGAAAATTTTTGAGAAAAAATCATAGGGCAAACGAAGGTAATTTTGACAAAATCTTGAAAAAATTTCATCCACGCACCCAAGTAGGCGAAGAACATCACAAAAATCATCCTATAATAAAAAAATGAATTAATAAAAAGTGAATGGTTCCGTGTTATCTTCATCAATCGTTTGAGACGAGGTATGAAGACTCAAATGTCAAATCTTGGTACTCTCTCCCATATCCATGTGAAATCTTGGTACTCTTCATCCAGTGGGTGATGCCACCCATTGGATAATGGGTGGGTGAATTTTGGGTGCTATCACCCATTTTTTCGTTCTCCCTGGCTTCAAGATCTTCATAGCGCTTTATAAAAAAATAATAGGTAAACGATGAAAAGGTTACCAGGCGTTTCGGAAGTAAAGTCTGCTTGTTCATCTTGCTTCTCTTGTCTGCCATCTTAAAAAAAATTTATTTCTCTATAAAACCGGGAGACGGAGCGCCTTCAGCGCTCAAGGGATTTTAAAAAAAATTTTTAATTTTTTTTCAAAAATTGAATTTTTTGCTCAAAATCTAATTTTTGCTGAAAATTGAATTTTTTTTCTCAAAATCGAAAGTGCAGAAATATGCGAATTTCGGGACAAGTATAGAGGGACTTTTCAATTCCATAGTTTGTTTCAGACTCTTGTCAAGCTTCAATAAACATGATTTTATTGAAATTCAGGCAACTTTTACTGCATATTTCAAGAACTAGGATATTCTTTTGGTGTCCTAACGACAAAAATTAAATTTGTCAAAAATAGCTTCAAATTGCCTGATTTTTTGTACTCGAGGGTTTTCGGGTATGGGGAAAAAAATCCGATGGAATTTTTGAGTTTTTACCACAGGGGGTCTACTTGGGATGGGGAATTGAATTTTTGATATCTTTACCCCCACCCAATAGGGGTACCCCTTAAAAAGCCCTAGAGCCTATACAAGTAGAAAAATAACAGAATATCATCAAAAATAGCAACTACAAAAATTCTTTATTAGGCTGGGTCAAGCATGTCAAAAAAGTTGTCAACAAATGTAACTTTGCCTGAATTTCAATAAAATCGTGTTTATTGAAACGATTGGTCATAAAGCATAAAATTTTATTGTTTTTTGTTGCTTTTCGGCCAATAAGATTTTATGCTTCATGATCAATCGTTTGAATAAACATGATTTTATTGAAAATCAGGCAAAGTTACATTTTTGAACAACTTTTTTGACATGCTTGAACGCAGCATGAATAAGTAATACATATAATAACTGATTAAAAATAACAACATTAATTAACGCTTAATATTCTCGGGAGCTGAGATCACCGGTAGTAGTCGATCAATAGACCAATCATTCGAATTTGTATCTGTGTTCCACGATTCTTCATCAACAATCAATGGTAGTAAATGGCCCAAGTTGGTGATATTCCTTTGAATTACCAAGACCAGAGTTGAGGCTAGGAATGAATTATCGGCCTAAAAAACGCACGTTTTCTTGAGTTGGTATGAAAACACCTACATTTGGTGGTTTTATTGGTGCGTTTGTGGCCTGTTCTAGCAGTGTACTCAGCGCGGAAGAATCGGTTGGTACAATTTGGCAGACAAAATTCCATAAATCCCAAAGAATAGCATAAACTTCATGATTCGAAACAGAACAGATCATTTCATAAGCTACATCAAGTATTGTTGGCGCAATTTCACTCTAAACAATGGTAAGTAAGACTTTTCTGATGATGTTCCAGAAGGAGATTTGGAGCTACTTCGACTCTTATACCCAGGAATACCAAGAATATTTTGTTCAAAATCAGTAAATCTGACTTCAAAAATCAGATTTTAGGAGCAAAAATCAGCAAAATGCTCCAATTTTCCATTATATTTCTTATAAATTTGACAAAATTTCGCATCTCAAAAATCAGATTTGACAATGAAAAATCAGCATTTTACCAGATTTTTGACATCTAAATCAGCAGAATTGGCACCCCCTGCTTATACCCCCATTGAACGTGGTCTCAAAACGAAATGTCGCGTCCGCAAATGTTCGTTCGCAAATGCCGCATCCGCAAATGTTCGTCCGCAAATAAGACCACGCCAACGAAATTTTTTTTATTTTTTCGAAATTTTCTCCAACCCTATTCAGGGTAATTTTATGCGGGAAACACGTTGGCGATGTTATTTTTGTGTAAAAACGCGCTCCATTTTTTAGAAAATCGAATTTCCGAACATGAAAGTACATATTTCGAAAAAGCTAATATGCAAAAATTCGATTCTTCTAAAAAATGGAGCGCGTTTTTACGCAAAAATAACATCTCCAACGTGTTTCCCGCATAAAATTACCCCGAATAGGGTCGTTTTGGAGAAAATTTCGATTTTAGACCACACATTCAATCGGGTATAATAGCCGAAATAGCTTCGGAGATTTTTCTAGCACTGGATAATTGTTTTAATTTTTTTTTCGAATTTTCTCAAAATGAGAAATCCACATCCTTCTAGCCAATAAGGCTGTGTTCAAGCAATCAAAAAATGTCTAACTTTGCCTGATTTTCAATAAAATCGTGTTTATTGAAACAATTGGTCCATGAAGCATAAAATTGTATTGTTCGAGAAGCAAAAAATTCAATAAAATTTTATGCTTCATAACCAATCGTTTCAATAAACACAATTTTATTGAAAATCAGCCAAAGCTACATTTTTTGACACCTTTTTTACAACTTTGTGACAACTTTTTTGACACCTTTTTTACAAATTTGTGGCAAATTTTTTGACATGCTTGAACGCAGCCTTATACAATCTGTAGTACTTTAATAAACAAAGTAAACAAGGCGTCCAATTTTTCAATCTCTGTCCGATTCGGCTTCCCTTCTTTGAGCGGTGTTGACTCGAAATACATTAATGAAGTGGAAAGTAGAGCTCTGATTATAGGACTTATCGTCCAGAAACATGGATAGGGAGCTTCGGCTAGCAGAAGTAGGAAATCGTAGAGAACAGGGTTGTCGTAAACTTTCTTCGCCACTTCCAAACACCTAAAAAATGGAGTAGCATAATTGAAAAATTCGTGGAAAATGTTGCAATACCTTGGTATATTTTCCTTTTCAATTTCCCAGTCTTCCCATTTATAATACCCGGCGAGAGCGTCTCCACAAATATTCTCAGTTAAAATTTGACCCTAAAAAGTTTTGAGTCAAATTCAAGCAACTACAGGGCGATCTAGATGGATATACAATGAAATAAAATCCGATATCTTTCGGCATAGAAAAAGATTAATGAATTTTCAAAAAGTAAAATAACAACGCCATCTTGTAGAGTGCATCGAAAAACGGTAGTACCCTCCAATTTTTGTGAAAATCGGAGATACTCCATTCAATTCAAAGTTGCTAAAAATGGCCGAAAATTAACGGTAAAATATACAATTTTTCGCCAACTTTGGATGGGGGTATCTCTGATTTTCATAAAAATTGGGGGTACTACCGTTTTTTGATGCACTCTACAAGATAGCGTTGTTAATGTTTTATTTATAAACATGTATATCCAAGTGTATACAAGGTTTTCGGCTATAGGGAACTCGTATTCGGCTGCATCTGAATATCACCTGGCGGGACAGAGGAAGCCAATCTTTCTTGATTGCTGACTTGAAAGTTTGAAAACGAAGAGAGCAGAAAGTTGTCGTTGAACGACGATAAAAATTCATGTTTTCGCTTCAATACGCACAGACTTATTCAAAAATCATGAAATCATATTTTGTAGATAAAGTTAGTCACGTGTTTAGCAACTTGCAAAAGACCGCACATGATCTTTTTCCCATGCCGAGATATCGGATTTTATATCCATCTGGATCACCCTGTTACTTGAAATTCCTACCAATAACTTGCAACAAGGAATGTCATAAACAATTGATTCGACTTCCGTCGATGATTTCAATACACAAATCCTATCAATGAGATCAATCAAGATAGAGCGCTTGCACAGATCATTTTCCTTAAAACAAGATAATACAACGATTTTCAAGAGCATGACTAATTTTACATTAGCTGGTTCAGGTTTCATCAAGCGAGGCTTTTTGAAAACACCAGAATGTGCCATCGCGGCAGCTTTTCTATTGAAGGCCATCGAGCGAAACTCCTTCAAAAATGAATACTCTTCGGTTTCATCGGAATGAAATCCATTCGAATTAGGGTTCAATTCGTTTGACAGGCGGAATAACTAAAAGGATAAAAATTAAGGAGCTATTACACACAATAGGCCACCCACGTGAAAATTTTTTCTGGAAATAACCCCTCTAGGGGTAAAAGCATGCGGGAAAACCGAATGTGACATTTTTGAAGCAAAAAAACGCTTCCCTGATTCAGGGAAGGCCTGTATATTGAAGCGAAAAGTCGCAAAAATGAGATTTTTGCGTTTTATTCGCTTCGAAAATGTCAAATTTGAATTCCCCGCATGTCTTTACCCCTAGAGGAGTCATTTCCAGAAAAAATTTTCACGTGAATGACCCCCCTATTGTGGAGTAGCACCAAAATTAGATGCACGGAGAAAGTTGAATGAAATCGTACCCCAAAAATTTCATCCATAAAAGCAACCAAAAAATGCCGTTTCACCGTAAAATTCTGGCCATTTTGAACTCGTATAAACTCCATTGCTAGGTCGAAACATTTGTAGATTAAATCCATTCCATCGTATGGCTGCCCGAAGTTTTCTTAAAAAAACTTTATCAACAAGTATGGAAGGAAAAAATCGATTTTTGAGCAATAATTTTGAATTTTTTCTCAAAATCGAATTTCATAAAAAAAAATTTGAATTGAATTTTCTCGAAAAGGCTATCTCCGATTTTCATAAAACTTGGGGTACAACTATTTTTCTATGCACACTACAAGATGGCGCTGTTATTTTTTGAAAATTCTTTGAGGAAAAAATTCAGGTTTTCGCTTCAATATACAGACTTATTCAAAAATCATGAAAATATTTTTAAGTCTGTCAAGTTGCAAAAAATCGCATATGAAAATCTTTTTCCTATGTCAAGATATCAAATTTTATTGTATATTCATCTGAATCACCCTATACTGTATTAAAGGGGAGTGCATTTTGCAACATTTGGGGGGAGGGGAATTTTCGTAAAAATGACTCTATTGGGGGTAATTTGATGCAAGAAATCGATTGCGCGCACTTCCGAAGCGTAAAAACGCCACCTTGACCAAGTTTTCGTGAAAATTGTCTATTTTTTCGCTGTATACCTCTATCAATCAACTTCAACAGCGTTATCAACACACTACTAAATTGGGTTAAAATCTTGTGGCACGACTTTGGCAAGAGTGCAGATCTCGGCGCAGTCGTTTTCAACAAATCCAATATACAATCGAAATCAGCGTTCGAATTCGCATCCAGGCTTTTCACTTTACTCAGATACATTAAAGCAAAGCCTAGTACTTGTTCTTGAAAATATCCACATAAATCAGGCAGGCAGAATCCGATTTGTTTGATAACACTATTTGGCTCGGGGTTTCTATGCCATTCGACAAGAATGAACAAGTTTTTCATGAATCTCACATTCAAATTTGGGTCTAAAATATAGTCAATTTCAACCGAAAGTTTCGAACATTTCTTTACTTCGAGTCTCGCTCAAAAATTTTCTATGATTTCCCAATAAAAATTCGACAGCTGAAGTCATAACATTCGGATAAAACATTGCAATTGAAGACGAGAATGAAACCAAAACGCTTAGCTAAAAAATAAGATAAAAAAAGTGCAAAGAGCACAGCTAATACACAATAGGAGGAGACACCCATGTGAAAAAATTTTCGAAAATTTTTTTCTGAAAATGACATCTTTAGAGGTAAAAACATGCGGGAAATCCAAATTTGACATTTACGAAGCAACTTTTCGCTTCAATACACAGGTCTTCCCTGAATCAGGAAAGTGTTTTTTCGCGTCGAAAATGCCAAATTCGGATTCCCCGCACGTTTTTACACCTAGAGGGGGCCATTTCCGAAAATTTTTCACGTGACTGGCCCCCCTAACGCGTGTAATCCTAACTTCATTATGGTCTTTCGCCGTATACAACATCCGAGCTAATATTTGAGCAGTCGTTTCCGAACCGGCCACTATACAAATGGTGTGTAGCAATTTGAAATAGCCATGGGAAACATCCTTTAGTTGGAAATCCGGCTCAGCAATTCCTTTCATCTGTAGAGCAATTTCGACAGCAGTCTGTTGAAGACTCGGATCTTTGACGTAGTTGTCCAAGATGGGAAGATTTTCTATTCGTACAGATTTGTAGTTTGGATCAATGTGAATGGCGGAGAGAAAAGCAGTGAACAATTCGTTCTAAAGATTTTTTAAAGTAAACATGGAAAGAAAAATTCGCTCACAATAAGTTTTTTAATCCCATTAATCACTTCAGTATTCAGCCCAGATCGGTTAAAATCTAAAATTTTCAAAATCGGGATACATATAGTGACGTAGGCAGAAGGGGGCCCAGGGAGCAGAAAATTGAAATTTTTGGGAAAAATTCGATTTTTCGGTCAAAATTCAATTTTTTGTCCAAAATTCGATTTTTTGAAAATTTTCAGGGAGGGTCTCCATAAAAAATTTCTGGCTATGTCACTGGATACATACCAGCTTTTTTCAACAACATCAAAAGATTTTCCAATAACAGTAGATTAGTATTCAAATTATTCAGAGTCCGAATAGTCATCGTCAAAAAACCGAGCATATTTGCGGTTGGAGGAGTTGCATAATGCAAAAATGGGTGTTGAGAAAGGTTAAGCAACTTGATCAAATTCCGGGAGTTGACTAAAAAATTAAGCATGAAAAAAACAGAGTTTCATCAGAAAGGAAGTAATCTTTTTCCCATAAAAATTATTTTTTATGGCAATTCATGAATCTCTTCAAAACTCACTATATGAATGCAAATCATCGGCAATAATAAGCAAAATTGTAAACGCATTCGGAAAATCAGGACTCATACAAAGCTTTATGTAGAAAATAATCGAATTTATATCTTTGCCATTGAAAAAATCCTGTAAAAAATTGTATTTTAACAAAAAATATTCTACGCTCAAAATTGGTATCGATTAGGTAACCCACTAAACGTGAAATTTTTCGAAAAAATTTTTTTTCATCATCTGAAATTGACCTCTTTAGAAATAATTTTATGTGGGATCTAAATTTCAATTTTTAAGCAAAATTTCGATTTTTTAATTGAATTTTTTTGTGAAAAAATCGAATTTGATACCCAACGATGTATGCTTTTTTCGAAAATTTCAGCCTTTCCACATTAATGTTAACGCATACTTCTAGAATATGCTTAATGCCATTCCTTAGCTCAGCATTGCGCCTTTGTGCAAGAGTCGTAAAAAATACACATAGAGAACGAAGTTTCGATCGATATTCAGCTTGGATTTGTGCAACAACAGAAGGATTCGACTGAAAAAAATACAGGGTGTTTTAAAAAACCGTCATTTGGTCATTTTTGATAAAAATTTTTCTCCAAAATGACTCATTAGGGGTATTTTTATGCGAGAAATCGATTGCCCGCATAAAAAAATCTTGAAAACGTCTCCCAAACCATGAAATATCCAGAAATTCCTACCGAAAATAACTGAAAAAAATACGAAAATCATATATTTCATGACCTGGGAGGAGTTTTGAAGAGTTTTCAATGCGTGCAATAGATTTCTCGCATAAAAACACCCCTGAGTCATTTTAAAGAATGACTTTCATCAAAAAATGACCAAATGGCGGTCTTTTTTGGAACACCCTGTAAAGTGTCAACATATGCAAATTTCTTTAAAATGAAGTTATACTTGTTGACTAGAAACAAGGGTACAATATTCAAGGAACTCGGTAGCGCTATTCTTCAAGAGGTGCCCAACAATTTCATTCGGGAAAATATTTCTAAAAACTTTGAATAAAAATACAAAATTTAAAACAAACGCTAAATGTAGCCAAATCCAATCGAAAAATTCTCCGTGCTTCGACGCGTCCATAAGGATTGAAATGGCTTCAGTAGTTGAAGTTTTAAGCCTTAAAGATTATGCATTTTCAAAAAAATCTCAACAAATCTTACAAAAGAGCAAAAACATGATTCAAAAAATTTAAAGAATCAATTATAGACGGGCACTGCCTAAACAGGGATAGCAAAGAATCGTTGGCTGTAACGCCAACAGTTATGGGTCTTCCTCGATTTTGCTTGCCAATTTCAGCCAAGAGTTGGAAAATCCACTAAAAATGAAATGTAAAAAACTTTTGAGTCATGTTATATTGTGGTAAATTATTTTTTGTACTAAAGAAACTGCAAAAAAACGATACGCAGCTCTACGGGCTGCGCTAAAAATTTATCAGTGGTGAAAAAGTTACAGAAAATTTGACAAAAGTTAGATAAATAGGAATTTTTTAATTAAATTTTGAGCTCAAAATTCGATTTTCTACTCAATTTTGGGCTCAAAATTCAATTTTTTTACTGAATCTTGAGATTAAAATTCGATTTTCATCTGAATTTTTAGCTCAAAATTCACATCGCGTCCCCTAACTTTTGCCATGAAATATCCCAAATCCCTTAACTTTTACACCCACTTGATAGCTTTTATGAAATTTTTCTACCTTAAGCAACTCGGATAATAATGCATTTGATTTTACAGCTTCG
>JAQGBS010001576.1:0-15315 GCA_034698545.1 Acrobeloides obliquus
TTAGAATACCCCCTCTGTAGCCCTTTTTTTAAGTTTTCGGGATTTTGATTTTCGGGATTTTAAGTTTTCGGGATTTTGATTTTTCGGGATTTTGATATGGCTTCGATTATTTAAATGCATAGATTTCAATTCAATTTTTTCTAATTGGACTGTTAAATAAAATTTATTTTCAAGTCGAAGATATTTCTCTTCTTAAACAGTTGAGGTCAGTGGCGTAAGAAATGTGGGGCCTAAAAGTCCAAAACTGTCTTACAAAATGACGTTATCCGATTTTGGCATTTTTTGACATTTTTAAAGGGTGGAGCCCCAGGCACGGCGCGCAAATTTGGAAAAAAAGTGGGAAAATCTTCAACTGGAATCAGTTTATTTTATGTTTTAATCAATTTTTAACCAAAATCTATCAAAATTACAACTGTGCCAGCAATATTCAAGGATTTTTGCAACTTACTTATTTTGAGGGTACGGCCTGAAAAAGTGGGATTTTTCCACATTGAGGGGCGAAATGAGCGAATTTTTAAAATAGAGTCACGTTATATCCCCGTTTTTCTTACCGGAAAATCGATTAGAGCTGTCGGATTTTTGGTTTGAAATCGTGGTGACTCCTTTTCAATGTGAAATTAAAGAATAAAATAACTACTAAAGGGGAAAAATTCTGGGAATCCAGAAATCCTGGCTTTTCAGGGCTCCTAAAATTCAGGGTTCTGCAGATCCCTGTTTTTTCCAGGTTTCTGAAATTGACATACAAAAAACAACAAATTTAATCCCGTTTCTAGATGCTCTTGATGAAATGGAACAAGAAGAATATCTGAAGATTTATACTTCAAAAATGGCTCAAGCATATCCGAAATCGGAGAAAAATGGCAAAATTAAAGTAGATTAACCAAAAGCTTTTATAATTGTGCAAAAGAAATAAAAGTATTTGTATTGTTTTAAATAAAATAAACTTTAACAAGAGTTAATAAAAATAAGCTTATCATTAAAATAGAACTTGTTTTCATAATAGCACTGTTGCATAAATCTGTATCGCAGCAGCAAATTTCTCCTTGATCAGTTTCACTGACACCACACCAGTTCCTTGAATAACATCCATTAACTCCAGCCTGGCAGATGACTGGATCATCGCAACTACTTAACCGGCATATTATTAAACATGAAAAATATCAAAACAGCTTACTACAAGACAATGTCGTTGGTAGAGCAACTCCACTTTGAACAGACAGCATCTGCTCCAGCGCAAGTCTGTTTACCCATAAGCGCAACGGGTTTCAACGTATGGTTAAAGTGAGAAGTTAGAGACTTTTGAAAATTTTTATAATCATTGCCGCTAGTATCATCCGAATCTACAAAATAAAACGTATAAAAATGTCGTTTCATAATCCGACATACTTGCATAACATCGGAGTCCTAGCGTCTCATCGATGAATAAAACAAAGAAAGAAAAAAGTATAAGGATAGAAACCTTCATGTTCAAACGAATAATATAACAATGAAGTAAATGTGATAAATTTTATGTCTTTAAGAGCATCCATGACCATTTAAAAGCCGAAGAGCCATAAAACCATTAATTTTAACGACGAAGGAATTTGACACAATTCTTATTCTGATAAGCATGAGAAAATGAAATTATTTTACTCATAGTTCACTGATGACACACTTGCTTTCATAATAAATGAGAGCAAACCCATATTTTCACTATTTTTGGGTTAAAAAATCACAAATAAATTTTTTTTCAATAATTTTGTTTGTTAATCAAATCCGGTGATTAGAGCGCTCGATTGAGCTATCGGGCGATGGAAACGAATGTAAACTCGATTTTTAGCGAATTTTTGAAATGTGGAAGCAACCAAAAAACAACGTGTACGATACTACTCCCACATTTCAAAAATTCGCCAAAAATCGAGTTTACATCCGTTTCAATCGCCCGATAGCTAAATCGAGCGCTCTAATCACCGGATTTGATTAACAAACAAAATTATTAGAAAAAAATTTTATTTTTGATTTTTTAGCCCAAAAATAGTGAAAATATGAGTTAAAATATATGGGCAAAAATTCGTATTTTTCAATTTTTAAGGGTCAAACAAAGCTTCGGGAATGCGCGCAAACGATTTTTTGCATAAAATTACCCCAAGATATGTCATTTTGCAAAAAAAATAAAAATTTTTTTCAGAGAATAAGCGCACATATGTTTCAACTCATAGAAAAACGGCAAAAAGTGTGTGCCGACATATCGGAAAAACACCTATAAATTTTCTGCCAAAAATGAGGAGTTTTTCAAACTTAAGGATTCCATATCTTTCTTAAAACGACGATTCACGGAAAACTCATACTTATTGTCATGCAGGGGGATCTCCTCGACAATCTACAAAACGAATTTTTTTAATTGGGCTCAAAATAAAAAACTAGATAGGTTTGCAAGGAACGTGTATATGTTATTGGGCTGTAACATAAGTTGTTGCCGCCTAAAAAATATATCGAAAATCGGCATTTTTCGCTCGTTTTTGATGAATTTTTTTTCAATAGTGGGTAAGAATGTATGCTGAATACGATCAATTAGTCTTTTTGAGCAAAACTCATGTTTTTGTGTCAATATCCAGATTTTTTCGAAAAATTGGGGTCTCAAAGATGTACCCTAGGTTAAAATGTTGATATTTTGCTATAAAACTCGGTTTTTTTTACGAAATTTTCGATGTTCCTAGGGTTCTTCTAGGCGCTGAACACGAATCCGCCGTTATTTTTTGTCCCAGATCTCGGGGTTATGGTCAAAAATGGATTACAAAGAACAGACCTTTGTAATCCATTTTTGACCATAACCCCTGAGGTATAAGACAAAAAATATGGACTCGTAATAAAGTATAATTGATGCTGTGTAATTTGAACAACAAAAGGAATGCACATGAAAGAAATAAACTCGTATCATTGCTGTTTTTGGCCTGACTTTGACTACACGGCTGTCGAAGTGTGCAAAAAGTTCTGACACTCAAGAAAACTATCAAATCGGTCAGAAACTTGTTCTAGATGAGTTTGCTATGCGAAAAATCGATTGCCAATCGATTGAACTATTTTTAAAAATTTTTTCCAATTTTTTTCCCTTGGGGGAATAAGGAGTAAAAAAACGAATTTTCAACAAGTTCATCAAATTGGTTGATTTTTTGTACCCGGGGGTTTCTCAACAAAAAAATTGAAAAAAAGTGGAAAAAATCTGTCTTGTTGAGAATAAGTCATGTTTTCGTAACAATATACAGACTTTTCAAAAATCGGGGCTTTCAAAGATGAAAACGGAAATCGATTTTGCGCATTTTCGAGGCTTGAAAGAATTAAGCCGATCGAAGCCCTGTTTACTAAGTATTGTATCTTTTGTTTTTGCCACTCAGAAGGCTCCAGAAATCCATTTTCGAGAAGTTTTTTTCCAGTATAGACAAGATTGTATGCTGAATACGACCCAATCCGTCTTGTTGAGAATAAGTCATGTTTTCGTGTCAATATACAGACTTTTCAATAAATCAGGGTTTTCAAAAATGAAAACCAATTTGAAAATCTTGATATTTGGCTATAGAGCTCGAGCCTTCTCTCAAAAAGAGACAGTTTTTCATGATCTTTCCGAATATATCATTTTTCATATGATTGCAAATTACTGGACCGGTCTTTTAAAGCATTGATCTTTACATCCGAGATAGTTTTGATAGTTATTTGTAGACATTCTACGCAAAAAGTAAGGGGAAAATGGGATTTTTAGTGTATCTTGTGACTGAAATTCAAAAATTTTAATACGCTAATATATGTAAAATTTTGACAAATAAAATCATCAATAAGTAGCTATTTTAATTTTGAAGGTTTAAAGCATTAGCTAAAAAAAGATGGAGATAGAGAGCATTCATTTTAGGGCATTTCAATAGTTGAATGTCAACACATGAGTACCTTCTCGTACAAAAAAGTTGTTTGCCTAATAATTTTTTTTACAAAAAATTTAAAAAATTTTTACCTCTTGCAAAAGTTTCTCATATTCACGTGCTGAATTTGCGTATACAAGCTCTAGCTTACGAGCAAAGTACAGGCTTGGATTTTCAACCGTTTGGACATTAGCCTCCTCCAAAGGAATCTGTAGTCGCTGTAGCCACTGGACAGCTTCGCCCAAAATGTTGACCCAAGGAACGGCTTTGTTCTGGAAGTTATGGTACGATCCTTTTAAAGCATTCAATTCTTTTGATTTTGCTTCGAGCTGACTGAGCTGTGTTTGCAAATTAGCTATTTCGGCATTCTTTTGTGCAGTTTGTTCTAAAAGTTTATGAATTCGAAAAATTACATACAACTTACGACTAAGTGCGGCTATTTGGGACTCTGCATGATTCTTCCTTCCTTTAAGAGTGTCTATATCAACTAGATGACCACGATGAAGAACATTCTAAAGGAGGATGTAAATTAAAAAGAATTCTCAAAAAATTCGATTTTGATTTCTGAGAGGGCTAAAGAGGATATAGCGAGATCTACTCAAAATCTGTTTTTTTGGCGTCCACGCTTCAAATCTTCAAAGGAAAAAAGATAACGCCCAACGGGTTCTAAAAGTGGGTTCTAGAACCCATTTTCTGAACACATCTGGCTTTAACTTTTTACGTTTGAAGATTTGGACATTGATATCTTCAACAAAGTTGTAGATCTCTTTTCGGGGAAGAATGTTGTCAAATACTACAAACATTTAATCCTTATTGGTAAAGAGTTACAGTCCAAAATCTCAGAACCCACTAGAACCCAGATTAGGGGCCCTGGGGGTAGGTAAGATCTTACCCCCCCCCTCTCCTGTTCAAGTATGGGCCAAACCTGGTAATAGATATTTGAAAAATTCTTGTGAAAAATCAATTTATGAAAAGTCACAGAACCCGGAAAACGTTCAAGAAATCACAAAAAATTTCTAGACCCCCTTTTTATCGAAATTTATGAAAAAATTGATTTTTTAACTTTTGGATTTTCCGATCGATTTTAGAAGTCTACGTGATTTTTTCGAAGAAATTTTTTTAATCCCAAAAGTTGGCCGTAAACCCCCCTTTTTTATTCAACTTACTTTGCTAATTTTACACCAAATTTTTTTAAAAAAACCCTTGCATCGTCGTTTTTTTCTATCCATTTCACTATTATAATGGTTTATGTCTTGGTTATACTAAATATGTATGATTGGAATTTGGCCGTCTCTCATTTTATACCTGATGGATTTCAGCATGCTGTTGATTTAAGTTTTGCTGAGCTACATCTCGTGTGATTACATTCGCATTGATCTGATTTCGAATATTCCCCAATTGAGCATCAACTTGTTGCAACTCGTTAAAAACACGAGAAATTTCTTGATTTGATCGGTCGATTGCCCCTTTTATGAGAGCTTCTTGGCCCTTGTATTTGTTGAGCAAATGGGAAACTTTATTTCGAAAATCATTGATTTGCTGTTCTTGAATCGATAATGTCTCGTTCGATGTAGATTCGATGTACTTGTTATGAATCTAAAAATGTTACACGAATTTATTAATTATATTGCTAAAAATTGATCAACTTCGTTTAAAAAAAGACTATAAAATGTCTAATTCTAAAAAACACCCTACTACCGGATAATTTCTTACGTTATCAAAATCCGCTTTCAAATTCTTCATATCTCGTATATATTCATCCAGTTGAATATCTGTGCATTGAATATTTCCGATTATGATAGTAAAAAATAAAAAGATTATGGGGAGATGGGGATCCATTCTCTAAAAACTTATTTATAGAGTGTCTCAAAATTATTGAAGATTTTTTGCTTGCTCAAAAATCGAAGTTTCTCGGATTTTTTCGAAACCAAGATAGAAATGTTCTCCATATTGAAATACATCTACCAGAAAGAAATTTTGGCCGAAAAAGTTATCTTGGGTGTTTTAGAAAGGTTGGAAAATTCAAAAAATACACGTAAAATCGATGGTATTGAGCTACGGTCAAGGTTTTAAATTTTTTCAAACGCGATTTTTTACTCGAAATGACTTTTAAAAGCTCTCTCATGAATTAATCTCACTAATTAAATTCAGCTTGGAGCGCCCTCGAACCATTTAAGGTAACCTTTGAACACTCAAGAAAGTGTCTCTTAAATGTAAAATAAAAAATTTCTAAAAACCATTTTTTCTATTAAAATGAGCTCACTATAGAATTATAAGACAATTATATTTTTAGAATAACCTTTCTAAATGAGCTTGTCTCTTTTTATAGTAAACCATGTTTACTTTTTAGCTTGAGCATAGTTCCTCAAAAACAAGGTTTAACAAACAAAATTTTGTACGGAACTAATTGTGCTTAAATGACACCTGCAAAACGTATCACAATGTGCCGTTTGCGGCTAAAAGCGGAACTGAAGTGAACAATGTAAAATTTTTTAAAAATCGGTACGTATGCACCTGGATCTTATCCTCCTCTGTTGTTTTATGCAAAAATTTTGTTTATAATAATTTCGAAAATATGATAATTTTATTGAAATTTAAATAAATTTTATTGATATTTTCGAAATTATTATAAACAAAACTTTTGCATAAAACGACAGAGGAGGGTAAGATCCAGGTGCATACGTATCGATTTTTTTAAAATTTTACATTTTTCACTTCAGTTCCGCTTTTAGTCGCAAACGACACATTGTGATACGTTTTGCAGGTGTCATTTAAGCTAAATTAGTTCCGTTTGTCTGTTAAACATTGTTTTTTGAGGAACACGCTCAAACTAAAAAGTAAACATGGTTTACTATAAAAAGAGACAAGCTTATTTAGAAAGGTTTTTCTAAAAATATCCGCTGATCTAATTGTACATCCTTAACAGAATGATTACCTATCTAGTTATTTACTTAATGGGACTCTCTGTGATTTTGACCGCTCCATTAAAAGAAGTAAGTTCTAATTGTGGATAGTTTTTAAGTCGATTTCAATATTTAGTGCATTTTTTCATTTTGAACCATCCTATTGTTAACTTAATTCTTTTTGCCCTAATATAAGTTGTTTTACCGTTTTGAGCCGTGACCAACGATTTCTGACCATTTGAAAAAATTTTGCTTCCTTGACCCTGATTCAGGGAAATAGATGTATGTATTGAAGCGAAAATCGAAAAATTTTGAAATTTCTCACTCAAAACCAAAATCATTCCACGATGATTTTAATTTTGGAATCAAAATCAAACCAAGTTTTAATTAAAACCAAAATCAAGACATCACTGAGGGGAGGATAATGATTTTGTTCGAAATTTTTCAAAAACTGAAATAAACCATAAGGGGAGAGTAAAAGGATTTTTTCCGAAATTTTTCGATTCTTCAAAATTTAAAAATAGTAGGGGGAGTAAAGGGATTTTTTTTCTATTTTCGGCAGGTCTGGGGGGGGACAATTGCCCAGGTTGTCCCCCTTGCCTACGTCCTTGATTGGGGAGCTAATTTTGCATTTTTTCAACGTTCCATCGGATATATAATGTTTTACATAGTCGATAAAAAATTTGTTCTCTGACCCCTGGATAACTTCTCTTGTAAGACCCATCTCTAGGATAAAGCCTATCCCGAAGCTAACCCTGTAATTTAGAGCACCGAAATCAAATCCTTTGATGTGAACGCTACCCTACAAGCACTATCATTTGATGATTCATTAGAAGGACTTGTTTGTGCGGCCGAATCCGTGGTTCTTTTTGAAGGGCTTGTGTTAGTTGCCAATGCGGCACCGGATCCTAGTTTAGTCATACCAAATTCATTTACCTATAAATATCTAACTCATCCAACTTCCTTGAAAGCTAGCATTTTTCAAGTGAAAAATTTTTTCGTCGAACCGATTTAAAAAAAAATTTAGATCGGATCTTCTTTGACTTCGGCCCTTCGAAATTCTGAAAACAATATGTACCATATTGGGCTCATCTTAAAAAATCTCGATTTTGAAATAGCCTTTATGGCTCTTAAAGAGGTATATTTCAAGGAAAAATAAAAGTAAAGTTTCAATTTGTTTGAGTGTTGGCACATTTTATTGCATACACAACAATTTTAGAAATCCGATCTTGATACAGCTAAAGAAATCCTACAAGAATTTGAAATGGACCTAAAAAATAGCTCGACAAAATGTCTAACTCTTGCGAACAATACTAAAAATGATTTTGAAAAAGTTCTTTATGTAAGAAATGGATTGGAAAGGGGGATTCAAAAAAGTCTAAAGGGTGTCCGGTACAGGGCTGTCAAAAAGTGTAGTTTTTGACTTCACTTACTGTAGATGAGCTTCACTAAGTTTAGTGACAAAATTTTGTTGTTAGTGAAGCTCATCCACAGTAAGTGAAGTCAAAAATTAGACTTTTTGACAGCTGGTCTGGTAGAGGCATAGCTATGATCCGGTTTAGGGATGGACAAACGGCCGAAAATTTCGATTTTTCTTTCAAAATTCAGAAAATCATAAGGGGAGTATGAAATTCTTTTCGACTGAAAGTTCGGGGAACAATTGTCCAGATTCCCTCCCCTCGCTGCTTACAATTATAGTAAAAACTACCGTTAAATCTCCTGACAGACACCCTGTAAAAACTTCTTTTTTCGGATTAAATATATCATCTTCCGATCCTCTCCCTCAAAAAATATATAGGAGTTTTTAGATCACGGAAGAATTAAACTTGGCTTGTATGGCTAGAAAACGTTTTGATGAAAACAATGTAGCCGAGCTGGCAAAAGTTAAAGTCCAATTTACTGAACTAAGTAATGCTGCCAAACAAAGACATGAACGAGAGATTCAAGATTATAATGAATGCCGTCGTGACATACAAACAATTCATAACGCACTTTTGGTAAGTTCTATCATAAAAAGTTCGGAGATTATGTAGACCATCATAAAAACGACTGAAAATCATGAAAATAACAACGAGAATCACGAAAAAACGTTTTTATTAAAAAAAATCAATTTCTTTGATTCTAAAAAATCATGAAAAGCTGTTCCAGAAAGGTTTTTTTTGACCCCAAAACCATCACGATCTATAGTCAGGATTGCTAGATGGATTTTTTTTAAAGATTGTTAAAAACTTTGTCTGAGTTAGATTTGAGGTTGTCAAAATTTTATTTGAGGTTATTTTTGGGTTGCCATCTTTTAGAAATTGCCAAATTTTGAACTCTAAATATGTTTTTAATAGATTTTTTATGAAGAATAAGAAATTAAAAAACCAAACTTTCTTGTAAAAATTGTACATCATTTATAAATTTTTTGAAATTTTACATGAGGTTGAGGTTGTCAGGGTTGGAAAAACTTGGTTGAGGTTGTAAAAACAGCCTAAAGGTTGCCATCTGGCAACCCTGTTTATAGTGCATTCACGCCCAAAGTAAAAAAAAGTTTGGCGCTCATAGTTTAGTGATAGTGTGAAGGACTCACACGCTATATAGGGCGAGTTCGATCCCTGCTGGAGTCGATAATTTTTTTACGTTCAAGATCGGGTGAAATTTTTGCCTTTAGGTTTTTGCATGTGAAAAACACGATTTTGACGTTTCCGAGGCATGAAATTCGATGGAAAATCGAGATCTACACAAAAATTGGTTTTATACATGTTTGAACATTGTGGCTTTGTGTAGATCTCGATTTCCCATCGAGTTTCATGCCTCGAAAACGTCAAAATCGTGTTTTTCGCATGTAAAAACATAGAGACAAAAATTTCCAGCCAGTCTTGAGTGTAAAAAAATTATCGACTCCAGCGGGAATCGAACCCGCGTTATATAAAATGCGAGTTCGGCACACTACCTATAAGCTATGAGTGCCAAACTTTTTTTACTTTTAGGTGCGAATGAACTATAGAAGCCCCCCTCTTTTCAATTTTTGACCTCCGTCAGTTTTAGCTATAGAGACATTTGTTAGAACCCGAATTAGAACATGAGCGAGGTGTCATTTTATAGGCCGGATATTCTAGTTCCTCATAATGAAATCAGATTCATGCAGCCAAATTCAAATTTTGAGAAAAACCAGAAAATTTGGCATGTCTCAAGCCCAACCCATAAATCATAAAAAAATTTGGATCACGTTTGTTTATTCGGCTTTTTGAATTTGAACATCAAATTTCGGTCAACGGGCATATAAGGGTTAATGAAAAAATTTTTGAGATTGTACTAACCTTATACGGGACGTCAAAAATAGTTATTATTTTTCAGGATGCTGAGCGAAAAGCAACTAGTTGGGGTCTTATATTTAAAGATTTTGTCGCTGGTTTCTCTTTAAACGAGTTGTTGCCTACGATTTTCGGCAGCAAAAACGAACCAAGTGATCCGAAAGGCGTTAAAGGTGCAGAAAATATCGTCAATGGTGTGAAAAATATTGGAGACAGTACAAATAAAATTTCAGGCGACAAAAACAACATTAATGAAAATAATGCAAATGAACGGAGAAAAAGAGGCTTGCCTAGTGTAATTAATATAGAAAACATTTTTTATAAAAAAACAAATTTAGGATCGTAATCGAGATGTAAGAAGGAGCTTAGAAGCACGTTATAAACAAGAAAAAGATCGGCTAGATGATCAACGCAAAAAAATTGATCTGATTGAAGAACAAATCGCCAATTTTACCGCTATGATCAAAAACACGGATTTGGAGCGGATGGATTTGGGGAAGGTGATTGAGTTCATCTCCGAAGCGACAAAATACTTGATTCTATTGCATGAAAAATGGTCTGAGATGTATAAGCATTTTGCCAGAATATCGATTGTTATTGAAGAAAATATTGTCAAGAAAAGTGGTGAGATTAAGGATTTGGAAGAAGTTCAGAAAGTACGTATTTTTTATCCCTATTTATTAAAAAAATTTTGTTAAGAAACTTCGAACGTTGAAAAATTTTCGTATACTCGTGCAAATTTCTGGCCAAGCTAAATCCTTAATCAGAACGTCGAACAAGTACGATGCTGTTTGTAAAAGGCATGTTCAACCATTGATCAATCAATTAGCCGTTTCCTGGACTCTAGATAAAGCTGAAGCAACAGTAAAAAATTCAACTTTTTTTGAAAACTTTTTTTAGGCTAGAAAAAATGCTATTAGTGAAAAATTAACGAGTGTTCGAGAAGCCGTAAAAGAAACGTTGCAAATTACTCATCTAACATCGGAAAAAGACACAAGGAAGTTTATTGAAAACAAAGTAAAGAATGATGAAAAAGCAATCGAGGCTATCTATGCATGAAAACGTGGTCAGCCGAAATATTATACGTAAAAAAAATGCGAAAATGTTTTGTTATCTTTAACGGATGTGTTTTACTTTTATTTGTTTTCTAAAAAATAAGATTTTTATTCGAAATTTTATTCAAACTCCTGTCAAAAAGGAACTAGGTCTATGCCTCTAAAAGATAAGGAATCATTAAAAGTTCAATTTTCACACCCTGTCCTGATTTTTAGCATCATATCCTATTGAAACATCCTGCTTTGCTTGAAAACAACAAAAGCTAATATATACACACCTTAGAAATAACCATAAAACATTTTTTTGAGATTGATAATGGGTACGTCGGACAAGATTATGTCACCTTTTCCGGCTTCGGGAGTCATATAAAAAGAAGACCTAAAATGTCAGAAATCATTCTTGAGCTACCAGAAAATGAAACTTTTGGTGTTTTTAACCCTTTCGGGTTAGCCATGTCGGCTGTCTACTAAGTTGGCTTGGTCCGCAAGAATTCCAAGAGGATCAGGTACCTCCAAAAACACATACAAATTTTAAACTAATTAAAATAAGTGACCATAGTATATTGGTTATAGTCTGTTTCAAAAAAGATACTATACAAAACTTCCCGACCCCAATTATGAGCGATTTCACCCGATTTGGCAAGTTAAGCAACTTGGGCCCGCAAGTTCGATCCCGCTAGGAGCAAATTCTTTTTACAGCATACAAAACTGATAAAAAATTTTGTCTAGGGGTATTTTTATGCGAGGAACACGAATCCGCTGTTATTTTTTCATGAAAAATTTTATAAAAAATAGAAATTTTAATTTTTAATAAATTAAAATTGTGATATGAGTTCATGTTTTGAGTTAGACTCAATAGAAATTTTACATTTTCAACTTTTACAGTTAAGCTTTTTTCTATTGAGTCTAACTCAAATCATGAACTCATACCACGATTTTTAATTTACTAAAAATTAAAATTTCTATTTTTTACAAAAATTTTCATGAAAAAATAACAGCGGATTCGTGTTCTTCGCATAACAATACCCCCTATGCAAAAATTTATTTTATCCTACAACTAATATCCAATGAATCGACGTTTAAATGCTTATTAAAAATTTAAAACCATTGACAAATTACGATATTGTAAATCTAGCAGATGAATTAAAGATAAGCAACTTTAGATGAGTATTCATGAGAGATACTCTTCCAAGTAAAATTTTACATCAATTATACGACCAATAAGTTTTTATAAAAAATTTATTCTTATAAAACAGTTACACAATTACAAGTTATATTGAATTGATTTAAGAACTGTGGGAGCAAAACCCTTTAGAAATTCTTTAACCTTTAATTTGAGAAATTTTCAAAAAAGAAGTTCTTAGGATAAAAACTGTTTACAATTCTCAAACTATTAGGTTGGATAGCAATGGCGGCTAATGCGACTATGGTGATGAGAACGTTGTGGTGCATGGCGGCTAGTCAGTGAAAATTGGACTTTCTTTCGGAAAGTGAAGTCGATAATTGAATTGTCCAGGCAAATGCCAAATCCTAAAATATCGCATTCATTTATAAACATTCAATACAGACGCAAGATACCGCGCACAAATTTTAAAAAAATAAAGAGATACTAGAACACCATTAGTTTATATAGCCAACTGCCGGGGTATAAACAAATGGGCGTCCGATGATACGCCAAAGCTGGAATTCATCGAGTCACTTCAAATATGCCCAAATAAAAAAAAACTTCACTCCAAATCATAGAATCGCATGATTTTTATAGGAAAATGGGAATTTCTTATTTACACATATGGATTTTATTTACTTCTCAGTGCTTGTTTGCGTCACATCCCGCGTAAAACGGGATGAATTTTAAGAAAAAATAAATATTTTGTAACAAAATTTCATGCTGAGTAAATTTGTAAAAAATTTCACCTATTGGTACAAGCAAACAATGAGCTATTATTACCTTATCCTATACAATAAGGCCTTCGATCGGTTTAATTCAAAAATCAGTTTTCAAATCCATTTTTCAGGAACTATGAATCTGTTTTCAGGAAAAAAATCAGGAAAGTAATTTTTCGTTACTTACGCTTATATATATTTTTTTAAACTTATAAAAATTGTTTATTGAATTTTTGCTAGAAATTGAATTTTTACCAAAAAATCGAATGTTGGCTAAAAAAATTGAATTTTGGTAAGGGGGAACCACCCCAACGGGTCGTTCACAAATTACGTTTCACAGAAGTGGAGGGGGTCCGAGATTTTCTAACAAAATCTAACGGGGGGTCAGTCGAAATCTAACGTAATTTTTTTGCTGAAAAACACTCATTTTTAAGCGGAAAACGCTCAAAAATTTTCGATTTTCGACGAAAATTTTGTTGAAATCCTTGAGTTAATGCAAAAATTAGCGCCACAAGTGAATTATTTTTTTGAAAAACTCTTGTTTATATGCTGAAAATGAAGAACTTTTGGAAAATCTTGGACCTTTTGGTGAAAAAATAGGAAATTTGGTCATTTTTGGTGAAAAATCATACGGCGTCTTAATAATGGCGTACATCTGCGCTGTTTTTTATAATGATATAAATCTGCGTCATTCTCTTTATAAATATGCACTGTTCTCAATAATAACATAAATATGCGCCGTTTTTTATAACGGCGCAGATCTGCGCTGTTCTCAATAACGGTGCAGATTTGCGCCGTTATCTCTTATAATTTTCCAAAAATTTGCGCCATAGGGTCGCTAATGGCGACCATTTAGCACGTGTGTTCCCCATAGTCGAAAACCCCCGAGTACAAAAAATTAGCGTGTTTTGATAAATAGAATAACTAGAAATAATTTTTTAATTCTTCTTGGCATAAAAAATAAGAGTAATTTTTGTAAAAAATAAATTTTTTTGACCCCTAAATGAATTTTCCTGAAAAATTTATGATGCCATTTTGTTCAGCACAAGTTTTTATACAATATATAAAAAAATTAAAAATTAGCTAAATTAAACGACACGGAAAAAAGTTATCCTCAAAAAAGACTTCAAAAATCACGTTTTTTCTTGAAAAATTCAATTTTTAGGGGGTAACCCTCTAAATTTTTAATTTTTACAAAAGCTTTTATTAAAAGATAATATCACCATCGTGTTCCCCATAGTCGAAAGCCCCCGAGTACAAAAAATTAGCGTGTTTTGATAATAAGATAACAAAAATAACTAGAAATAATTTTTTAAACTCTTCTTGACATCAAAAATAGGGTAATTTTTGTAAAAAATTAATTTTTTGACCCCCTAAATGAATTTTTTTGAAAAAATTTTTGATGCCATCTTGTTCAGCATAATTTTTTACACAATATATAAAAAATTAGCCAAATTAAACGACACGAAAAAAATTATCCTCCTTAAAGCCCTCAAGAATCACATTTTTCCTTGAAAAATAGGGGGTAACTTGTAAAAACTGAATTTTTTGACCCTAAATGAAATTTTCTGAAAAAATTTTTGACGTCTACTTGTTCAGCACACTTTTTTACACAAATCTGCAGAATAAATTTATTTAAAACTGGGTATAAAAATTTTTTATTGGCAAAATAGTCTAAAAAAATACGTTTTTTCTTGAAATTTGAGGGGTTACTTGAAAAAAAATCAATTTTTTGATCCCCTAAATGAATTTTTTTCAAAAAAAGCGGAATGTTACGCCCTTATATTGGTATCCAGGCAACTTTTAAAAAAATTTTTATAAAATCCATGAGTGTGGTTTTTTTTAAAGTCGACGGCAGGGAAAAAAACAAGTAAAATTCAAATTGATATTTTTTTCAATTTTTCATGGAGGATAAAAGTTAACCCCTATAAGTTATATATTATTCGAAAGCCCATACTTAGACAAAATTTATTGCGTTATATCTTTTCAACAAAAATTATCTGAAAATTTTAAACCCCTAAAAACGCTTTTGGAAGTCATACAACAGTGGTTTAAAACCCAAACGGTACGCAGCCCTGAGGGGCTACGTGAAATTTCATTACGATAAAAATACCTAATGGAAAAGCACCGGTTTCCTTAAAAAATTGATTCTTTCAATAAAATTTTCAAAAAATT
Source organism: Acrobeloides obliquus (assembly GCA_034698545.1). NCBI lineage: Eukaryota > Metazoa > Nematoda > Chromadorea > Rhabditida > Cephalobidae > Acrobeloides > Acrobeloides obliquus. The sequence goes on from JAQGBS010001576.1 coordinate 15,201, forward strand.
GTGTCTCCACAAATCGGTGTCTATAGTCTTCTCTTATTGCCCCTACAACGCTGTATAGGTTCTTCCGGGTTTGGTGCCCACCTGGAAAAGTTGGCGGAGACGCACTAACTAACAT
>JAQGBS010001577.1:0-15309 GCA_034698545.1 Acrobeloides obliquus
TTTCAAGTGGTCATTTAGAAAATTTCAAAGATGTAAAAGAAGAAAAGGTTAAAGAAATCGAATTTAATGGTAATAAAACTTTTAAAAATGCAAAAAAACTTAAACATAGAGCTATATTCGGATTTCATTCGAGGGTTACTTCCTGTTTTAAAGGACTAATGAACAGGGTTTTCGCGCTAATACACAAAACAATTCAAAAACATCTCGTTGCGATGCCTTCTTTACACTGTATTACTTAGGATCAGCCCACTTTTGGGAAGTTGATGCCATGTGATAGAGCATAAAATTTGGAGCGTTTTTTGCTTTTACGGCACTACTTGAAAATCTAACCGTAAAAAGTTGTGAGCGAAACAAAAAAAATTTCAAACGAGTTTGAACATTGAAACGAAGAGTCTGAACCTGATAATAATTTATGAATTTTGGAAAAAATATTTAAAAGATTGGTTAAAATGAACAAAATTTCATCAATAGTAAAAAATATATGTATGTTTTTTAGGAGTTGGCTTTCCCGAATCAATATCAAAAATCGAAGCTGGTTCGAATGTCACTTTTTCTCCACCCCCATATTATATCCCCGCTTTGGTTCCAAATATCAACGCTTATGGACTCTTCTTAGTCGAATATTATGCTCAACTTAAAATTGGCCGGTCTAAAAGTGGGATATTATGTAGCATGCGGGTATGTTTTATAGGCAAAGAATTGTTCGTGAATATTCACTTTTTAGACTCCAATTAAAATCGGTACCCATCATGAAAATGAAGCAATGAGAAATACCACAGAGTACACTGTTTGTTCTCGAGAGGGTAACGTTTTGTTTAATTTAAACTAGAGTCTTACGGGAATCTCGGCTTTTTTGGCATAGACTCGAATGAAACGAAAGGTTTGAAACGATACGAATGAACAACATAATGGAAAAAGGAACTTATCACTTTAGCCTCCCCCCCCCCAATTTGGGAGGGGGTTAAAAGGAACCGATCGGTTCCGTCTTGGTCCCGACAAATCCTAGTCCCGACTTTTTTCGAAAATCCCCATCCCGTACAACTCTAATTGAAACTCTTAAATCACTCTATTTTTAGAACTATCTCGGTCATTTCATGAATCACCTGGTAATACCAACAGTTTCCATGGTGTCGATTTACTTGCATAGTCAATTCAATTACAATCTACCACATTTTTGCACATATGCTGACGTCCACATTTTATTTTCCATTTTTGTTTTTTTTAGCAAACGGATATAATTGAATAAAATTGAACCTTGTTCCGTTAGTTGTTTATAAGCATTTATAATATTTCTACGTCAAAATATCCACATGGGAAACCAAAAATAAAGTTGGTCTTTAGTCAAAATCGACATCCGTTGAAAACAAAACAATATGATCAAGCATAAAAAATACAGGTTGGACCAAAAAAAGTAGATTTTTTGGGACCTGAAAATGTACTATTCTAAAAATGACCCGGGGGGGGGGGGTAATTTTATGCGAGGAGTCGATTTGCGCATTCCCGAACCCTGAAAATGCTTCTCTGATCCTGATTCAGGGAAAAGTTGGGTTTTTGAAGCGAAATGCCTCGTTTTTCGCAATTTAAAAATTCAATTTTTTCCCTGAATCAGGCTCAGGGAAGCTTTTCAGGATTCGGAAATGCGCGTAATCGATTCCCCGCATAGAAAAACAAAAAACACCTAAAGCGAAACAAATGTAGCACAAAAAATCGATTTTTTTCTAATTTTGGCCCACAACCACCAAAGAAAGAAATAAATGGAACACTGTATTATGTGTTTGTTGAGTTCGACCAAATAAATCCAAAAGCTTTATTTTACAACAATTTACAAATATAAGACACCTTTCATAAAAACAAGCTTTGCAAAGAAAAACCTAGCGGCTCAGCGTTGAATTTCTTTTCTTTCGGCTGAGAGTAGATAGACTTGTAAATTCGGCCTAACTGTAAAGAATCTGGATTTTGAGCATATGGCAAACGGACAACCAATCTTCTTTTCATGGGAGCTCTTTTTATTAAAAAATCTTCTGCGGAATTACTTGAGATAGGCTCCAAATCCATATCAAAATCTCTGGATATTGATCTAAATTTGTACAAATTTAGACTAACTTCAATTATTCACATGAATTTTTTTTGACCGGAGATTTATTAAAAGTAGGGTTTTTTTGTAATGTAAGCAGTGATCAATGGGAGGGGGGAGGGAGACCACCCCTTCCGTACCTGGACCCTGAGGGCACTTATACTTTTTTAACGCCTTGGGAATACGCTCAATCGATTCCCCGCATAAAATTATCCTTAGAAAGACCATCTTTAGACAAATTTGGGTTCAAAATTCATGTAAGAAGTATAAAACTTTTGGATCAACCCAATATTTCATGCATAACTTAATTCTCTTTTTTTCATTCCACTTTCTATATATAAATTTTTGATCGTTTTAAACTTATAAGTGCTAGAAATTTTTGACACTCGTGCATCAATCAAGCGGAAAAAAGTTTTACTAAATTCGACTAAAATTTCCTCAAGGTCTAAAAATATCTTTCTTTTTAACCATGAAATATTCATAATTTTTAATAAGAATCGGAGGTCGCGAACGAGTTAATCGGCATCATTTTTGGTCACTAAAAGCTGTTCTAAAAAACCGCCATTTGGTCATTTTTTGGCGAAAATTTGGGTACTTATGCACTATTTCCCCTTCAGGCTAAACACGAAAGGGTTTAGGCTAAAGGCTTAGACCTAGGCTTATGGCTAGGCTTAAGCCTAGGTTTAAGACCAAAATTACTTATTAGGGGTATTTTTATGCGAGAAATCGATTGTGCTCATCGAAAACCCTTGAAAACGCCTCCCAGACCATGAAATATACGATTTTCGTATTTTCTCAGTTATTTTCGGTAGGAATTTCTACTTGAAAATACGAAAATTGGATATTTTATGGTCTGGGAGGCGTTTTAAGGGTTTTTGGTGCGCGCAATCGATTTCCCACTTAAAAATACCCATAATGAATCATTTTGGAGAAAAAATTAATTTTGGAGAAAAAAGCCAAAAAATGACCAAATGGCGGTCTTTTTTGGAACACCCTGTATTTTTGAATACTTTTTAGGTACTTGTTTGTAACTTTGTAACTGAAATGATGTTCAAAATCAACCTACCTAGCAACTATTGTTTCTATGCATAGAAAAAGTACAACAACGGTGAAGAAAAGCCACGTGAATGACATCGAGCGTAAAATTCCCATGATAAAATGAAGTAGGAAGGAAATCTGGTGACACACACGCTCACACAAAAGGAAGAAGATAAAAATAAAAGCTGTGGATGCCAATATTAGGCCTCCGCTAACAACAAAACTATGGTCGTTTCGAACGTCTTCTTTGTTGTCACCCAAAGCGCTCTATAGACGGCTTCTTTGTCGTCGTTAAGGCTTCTAAAACAAACGCACATGTTTAATTTAATTAAGAGACCAAATATCTCGAAAAAACGTTTTTTTGGTTGAGGTGCCGTCGTCTCAACTCGAAAATTTTTATTTCTCAAAATTTCCTCAAAAATGACCCCTATGGGTATATTGAAACTAAAAGGAATTAATTTCTTTTATTCATTTTAGTTTCAAAACACCCACCTCTTCCCTCAATCAAGGCAAGGGTATCGTTTTCACGCCTCGTGAAAGCTCGAAATCGAGATTTTTCACATAAAAATACCCTCAACGGAGGGGGCCATTTTAACGGAAATTTTGAGAAATAAACATTTTCAAGACACGTTAGTGCGCCACCTCATCCGAACTAGCTTCAAACATCTAAAATGACTACGCAAATTGAAATTTGATCAAGTGTACAAGAAAAAAATTTCCTACATTCTTTATTCCGCCTTAATGACTCATTTAATTGTGCTTATAAACAAAAAGGTTATGCCAATTTTTAATAGTAATCAAATTTATAAGCGACATTCTAGTTTTGACGTAGTTGTAGGAATTCTCAGAAACTTCAATGTACTTTTTTAAACACCTGTTTAAAACACAAAAACGCTAAACCACACATTTCCCCCAAGGGTGGTGCTAGACCCAAATTTTGGAGAGATGATCTACTTTTTAAAATTTTGGTAAAAAATAGTTGCATTTTTATTCAAATCACACAAAATTTGAAATTGGGCAAAAGTTTTTGGACCCGACCGGTATTCTCCTAGCTCCGTCCAAGTGCACTACTATTGTGCTACCGAGACCTCCAACTGATGCCCGTTTTTTTCCACGCCTCGGCATGTTAATCAGAGCTCCAAAATTCCCAAAAATGAAAGCAATCACACAAAATGTGACATTTTTTAGTGAAACCCAATATTTTTCTCTCAAAATTGTTCATTAAGTATTTGCGACTCAAAAAATGCTCTAATTTCATTTTTTATCCGTTTTCGATGAAATTTTTTTACTAGTGGGCCCCCTCTCCACCTATGCCCGTAGCGACTACCCCTCTACCCCAATTTTGACAGAATATTGGGTGAAACCCTATTCTTTGAACTTAATGCTCAGATTTAGACTCTAATTGTTGCTCAGTAGGTAAACAACTTATCTAACCCTGTTAGACTCCAACAAATTAAGTTTTATAGATCTAGTATGACTAAACACGAAGAATACTTGGATTGGAATAAAGCCCAACTAATCTTTGACTAAAATACGAAAGAAAGAAGAATGCACTCACTCCAACAAAAGCTATCCTTTTAAAGGATGTGCCAGGAGTTAATCTGAACAAAATATTTTCTAGACTTTCGTATTTTCTGCAAACGAAACAATAAAAAACGTGCAAATAGACAATTTCAGAAACAAAGATCCTGAAGCGATGATTATGAAGAAAGACTCCAAAATTATCATACAATGCCTCGACGAGCACTGTTCCAAAATTGGAATGATGTTAAAAATGTTGTTTATTTGAGTCGAAAAAAAGGAGACGAACAGCTTATAGATTATTTTCATGCTCTTTTGCACTTCTAAAGAAGGTGATGCCATCCATTTTTTATGAGTTGGACTTTGATACTGACAAACAATAATATGAACAACTTAAAATAGGAGATTGTAAGAAGATGGACTATGATAAACATGTGGGAAGTATTATCCCAGAAAAAATTCATTCAAAGAACGCTGTTCAAGCATGACGAAAACATGACATCTGAATAGCAATTTTACGTGTGCTTAATATTTAATTTGACTTATCGTGGAGAGAGAGAGAAAGTCGTTAATTAAGTGTAATTACGCAATAATTAAGCATATTTTAAAAAAATGCAAAATGCAGGGTTTTTGTGTCAATATTCGGGCAAATTCAAACCCATTTCCGGATGCCGTCTGAAAATGAATCCGGATTTCCGGACGCTAGTCGTTCGAAAATCTTCCGAAAATCTGAACCCATTTCCGGACAGCACCCGGAAGGCAATTTGTAAAAGTACGACTGCGCCGAACGGGGCACCAAACGGGGCTCCGCCGAACACGCCAAACGGGTCCCAATTAGGCTTAGGCCTTAGGCTTTAGGCTTAGGCCTTAGGCCTTAGGCTTAGGCTTAGGCTTAGGCTTAGGCTTAGACCTTAGGCTTAGGCCTTAGGTTTAAGCCTTAGGCTTAGGCCTAATTGGGACCCGTTTGGCGTGTTCGGCGCTCCATTTGGTGCCCCGTTCGGCGTGTTCGGCGCAGTCGTACTTTTACAAATTGCCGCCCGGAAATCGTCCAGAAACGGGTTTGAATTTGCCTGAATATTGACACGAAAACCCTGATTCAGAGTAAAGTCCACAAGACTACTAAAACAATCAGGACTTTTGCAACACAGCTATGAGTATAGATGGGCACTAGTACCTCCTAATTGTCTCTTCTTCCTATTTCACTGCCACCACCCCTCTTCCCTTCTACTCTGCTTCATATCGAGGTTCAAAAAAAGTTGGCATACAAAAAATCCGAAAAGGTGAAGGCAAGGGTCAAAATTTAAAAAAAATGTTCAGGTGCATGTTTTCGTTGTAATACACAGATTTCAAATTTCGCCAACTTCATACGCGACTATCTCGAATCGACTCAGCTCGCCGAAAGCTTCATGGGGTTTTGTGGGTTGTGCCCATGGCCGAGTGGCTAAAACGCTCTGCATTAACTCATAGGGAGCGGGTTCGATCCCACGTTCAAAAGTCATTTTTTATTTTGTTGTCAAAATTTATAAAAATTTTTTGCATATCCACATTTTTATGCGCGGGGAACACGATTGCGCTATTATTTTTCCATGAAAACTTTTGGAAAAATTAGAATAATCGGAAAATCTCAAAAAATATTGCATTAAAAGTGTTGTCTGGTCAAACCACTTAGCCTTATATACATCTAAGACTAATCCGCAACAAGCATGCTCTCATATATGAACTATTTATTGAGCTTAAAAAGCGTACTCCGATCGGACATTTTGACGTCAATTGGCTACGACTTCCTGCCCAACACTAAAAGTGGTGGAACGCCTGCTAAAAATCTCTGGTTTTATTAGATATGAAACGTTTTTTGATTTCCGATAAGTTTGTATAAACAAGAAGATCCCGAATGAAACACGTTCAGCAAGCTCAAAAAACAAGAGATTACGCCTTATTTATAGGGTGTTTATTTACGTTTTGTACTTGTGGAAAAATAAAAATCTTTGGCTTTATTTGGCATGTAGCTAAATTGAATGTTCTCTCATTTCGTACATGGTGTTCCAGTAGGTTGGGACTATCAGGGTTTCTCGTCATCCAAAAAAAAATTAACAAAAAAAGTGATAAAGAATTTAAGGTTGTGGGACGACTTGGCCCCAGTGGCGCAGTAGGATGCGTGTTTGACTGTTACCCGGGTTCGATACCCAGCTTCGTCGCTTGGTTTTTGCCTTTGGTCTCAATTTTGACAATTCTATTTGCGAGGAAAATCTATTTTCTCAATTTTTGGGCAAAAACCATGTGATGAAGCTGGGTATCGAACCCGCGACCTATCGGGCAATAGCCAAATACGCAACCTACTGCGCCAAAGAGGCTACGTTTTCCCATAACCTCAAATTCTCTATCATTTTTTCTCAATTTTGACAATTCTATTTCTCATCATTGTTAAAAGATTTTTGATACGGTTTTTTGTACGTTGTTGGGGCATCATTAGTACGTTGTTGGGGCATTATGTTAAAATCAATTCTCTACCTTATTGGGAAGATGGAGAAAAGTTGCTTTCAAAATTTCAAACTGAAAAATTCGCATCTCAGAAAACGCGCATTAGGATCTGAAGCAAAATCGTCTCAGCTCTCTCCTACAAAAAAACCGCATCGAAAATGACCGATTGGATGACGAGAAACCCTCCAAATCAATGATAGTCCCACCCTACCGGGGACACCCTGTATAAACAAGAAGATCCAGAGCGAAAAAGTTCAATAAGCTTATTATATACCTAATCTCTTGTAAAACAAGAGATTAGGCTTTATTTATAGGATGCTTATTTACGTTTTGTACTTGTGAGAAAATAAAAAGAAAGAGTCTTTTCTTTTCATCATTCATAATTTCGACACAAAATCGGGGGATTTTTTGAATGTCACGACTTGGGGTTACGTGCAACATGGAAATGGCAATGAGAAGTTATTCACACTCAAATGAATCAGAATGAAGTAGCTGCAGAAAACCATAAATCAACTAAAGACGAAGATCATAAAATTACAGGACGCGCATTCCGCATTCAACGCTTCCCTGACCCTGATTCAGGGAAGGCGGTGGGTTTATTGAAGTGAAAATGTAAATAATTCAAATTTTAGTCGGAAACCGATTGTCTAGGGCTTTTTCCATGCGGGAAATCGTTTGCACGCATTGCCGAGACATGAAAATGCTAACATGATCCTGATTCAGGCAAGAGTAAAATTTTTTGAAGAGAAAATGAGCGCCCATCGCAAATTCGTTTTCATCGAGACGACGGGCAAATTAATAAGCGAATTTTAGTCGGTTCATCGAAAATGAATTGGCAATCATTTGGACGCTAATTTTCTCTAAAAAACACCCATCCTTGTCTGAATCAGGATCATGATAGCATTTTCATGTCTCAGCAATGCGCGCAAACGATTCCCCGCATGAAAACCTCTAGAAAGCCGGTTTTCCGATGAGTTCATTTTTGCTTCAATAACCCATCTGCTTTCTTGAATCAGGGTCAGAGAAGCATTTTCACGCTTCGGGAATGCGCCCAATCAATTGCCTAGACAGCCAGTTTATGGCTAAAATTCGAATTATTTACATTTTCGCTTCAATAACCTAAATCAGGAATTTTGAAAAATTTGCAAAACTTAAAAAAATCACTAACACTAGAACGGTAAAAACAAATTGCATTGAATATTACCCAATCAATAAAAATGTTGACAAGATGGATAGGTTATTGTGCATTTCGCATCAATAAATATAACCCTTCCCTGAATCAGGGAAGAGTTTTCAGGGCTCGGAAATACGTGCAATCGATTCCTCATATAGAAAAACCCCCAGAGGTGTCATTTTCAGCCCCATGCATGGATATTTTCGATTTTCGTTTCAATACACCGACCTTTCCTTGAATCAAGAAAGAGTTTTCAGGGTTCGAAAATACGCGCAATCGATTCCCCGCATAGAAAAACCCCAGGGCATAGGTTACCAAGGGGGAGGGGTACAGTACCCCCCTCACCACTCATTCTCGGACCTTGCACCTTTATAATCATTCATCCATCCATCATGAGGGTTCGTGTACCCTCCCTCTTTCCAATTCATTCATCATATAAATTTTTGAAAATTTTATAATGTATCCCCCTTGTTCGCTCATGATTCAATTTTTCATATTTTTGAAAGATGTCATCATGCCAGTTATATCCATTTGTTATTGAATTTTGTGTGTTTTTTTCAAAGTTCTCCTTCTACCAAAAATAATTATCTCGCATTCCCGATTTCGTTTTCCAGTTGGTTACAATTAGAGGACTAAACGAACTGTGGGTAGCCCTCACTCATCCAATCGATCTCGTCCCATAGACTGTTTTGACACAACTCGAGAGAGGATTTGGAACATAATCCGCAGTTCTACATGTTATCATTAGAGATTGAAAAAGGAGTAATGATCGAGGATGAGTCTTTTATTGCTTACAATTGTTTTGTCAAATTAGGTGATCATGATTTAGGGAAGTTGGGGTAGGGGCAATAGTATGATATATCCGTGCAGAGGGCTATGTGACCAAAAATGACACCCTGAGAGTTTTCTATGCAGGGAATCGATTGCGCGAATTCCCAAACCCTAAAACTCTTCCCTGATTCAGGGAAGGGATCGTTTATTGATCCCTTAAATTTTCTTAAACAATTATCATATCATGTTGTTTAGATGAGATACTTCATCTTGTTTATTTTCTCTTCTTTATTCATATTAAGACAGAGTGTGGAAAGCTTAGCTACAAATAACGACAATACTCCAATTGAGGTCGTACCATTGGAAGAACCTAGTACCAACAGTGATGTACAAATCCCCGAGGCTGAAGATGAAGATGACGACGAGCTATTCAACGACTTTAACTTACTAAATGTTTCTCAAAAGTACACAGAAAATCGAACATATATCGAAGGTATTCCCTTAAGCAAAGTTGAGGATAATACAAATTTTGGAAATGATGAACCAATATTCCAAAATTTCAATTCAGATCATGGGGGTACTCCCCACGACCACGCAGGAATGCCACCTAAAAAGAGGTGTTTTGGGTCGGGGCAGGAATCCCCATTTTATGGTACTCGTTCTACTCCTCTCACCGAGCTAAGACGAATCATGAAATGAGCGTAAAATATCGTTCAATCATGAGAATAATCGGGGAGGCCCTGGGAATCATGAGGGAAATCTTGATCAAGGAGGCCTTGCCTCTAGCTAGAGGAAGAGAACCTTCAGATCTTGGCATAAAGAATAAGCTCTTATTCTTTATTCCAAGACGCCGAAGGCGTCTCATCCTGCTAGTCGGAACTATAAAACAAAATAAAGAGATTCTTCTAGAAGTGGAATCTGATGATGACACTGTGAATGCTTCCGTCGAAGATGAACTTGCCACGCTAAGAGACGAGCTGGACAAAGCTAATAGACCAGATTATATTGTAGAAGATAAGATTATCAACCCAGTTCAAGGCTATCATAGTTTCGTAATTAGTAAGCCTTCCTATCGTGAAATTACAATCAACGATAAAGTTGCGACAAACTCGCGTGATCAAGCAAGAAAGAAACGTGCAACTGTTCCCAGTGATTTCCCACTTGGATCACTTCAAGGAGAAACTTTTGAACAGAATGTCGATGATGAAACTGCACAGGCTTTCTGGAATGAGTTAAATCAAGCGGCTAAAGAAGAGAATCTGATTGAAGATCATAACCTTGATACATTAAGTGAAATTTTAAGCGAATCTGACTCCGATTCTATTGATGAAGAAAAAGAAGTTGATCCCAGCGAAGTTGACAATGAAACGGCTAAGATCTTTTGGGATACGCTCAATGAAAATATCGGAGATGGTGCAAAAGAAGAAGAACTTTCTACAGCAGACACCAATCTCGATAGCTTGTTGGAACAAGAAAAAGAAGTTGATTCCAGCGAAGTTGATAATGAAATGCCTAAAACCTTTTATGATACGCTTAATGAAGTTGTTGGAGATGATTCAGATGAAGAAGAAGAAGTGCTTGCTACAGCCGACACCAATCTCGATAGCTTGTTGAAACAAGAAAAAGAAGTTGATCCCAGTGAAGTTGATAATGAAACGGCTAAAATCTTTTGGAATACGGTCAATGAAAATATCGGAGCTGGTTCAAAAAAAGAAGGGCTTGCTACAGCAGACATCAATCTCGATAGCTTGTTGAAACAAGAAAAAGAATTTGATTCCAGTGAGGTTAATAATGAAATGGCTAAGATCTTTTGGGATACGGTCAATGAAAATATCGAAGCTGGTTCAAAAAAAGAAGAGCTTTCTACAGCAGACACCAATCTCTATAGCTTATTGAAACAAGAAAAAGAAGTTAAACCCAGTGAAGTTGATAATGAAACGGCTAAGATCTTTTGGGATACGCTCAATGAAGCTATCGAAAAAGAAGATAGTTCAAAAGAAGAGCTTTCTACATCCGACACCAATCTCAATAGCTTGTTGAAACAAGCTTTCAATAAAGAAGCTACTACAGTTGAAGATCCACAGAAACTTGAATCCATGGAAAACGTTCTACGGACAGAGCCAGAAAAGGATAGTACTTCAATAGAAAGCATCGAAATGACACCTTTACAAATTGGTCCTATAAATAAAGTGCAACCTGAGCCCAGACCTATTCCATCATTCCCGCTTCCTGATGACTTCTTGGAGAAAGAAGAAAATTCGCTTTTAGATACTGATCCACCAAGAAAAGAAAAGTAAATTTTTATATTGGGTTGAACGAAAAGTAATCGGTTTTTGCAGATTCCTTTGAATCTTTATAAAAATGACCCCATAGGAGGTTTTTAATCGATTGCACGCATTGCTGAACCGTGAACACGCTTCCTTTTGACCCTGATTCAGGGAGAGCGTGAGTGTATTGAAGCGAAAACCACATTATTCAATGTCAGAGAAGCGTTTTCATGCATCGAAAATGCGTTCAATCGATTCCTCGTATAAAGTTACTTCAAGATAGCTCGCCTCAATCAACCCCTCCTCCCCCTTTAACGTAAAACAATGATTTTAGCAACGATGAGCCATCCGTACAAGTCAAACCATGGAAAATTTTTGAACCCGCTCCAAGACCTATTCCTTCATTCCCAAGTGCAGATGCTTTCTTGGATGGTGATATACGAGAGCCACTTCCAATTCTAGCGATTGATCCTCCCATGAAAGAAGAGTATTCTTTGTGTTACTATAACATAGTTAATCAAAACTCACTTTTAGCATTTCCTCAAGGCCTTTACCATGGAAAATCCCAGGCCCACTAAAGCCCTTCCCGGGTGTTCCTCGACAACCGGATGAAACAGCGCCTCTAACAAATATTCTAGTGATTGGCTCATCCATCGATGATGAGTAAGATTTTATTCACAAGGAACATCAACACTATCAACTTACCCCCTCCGATTTTGCCGAAATTAGAATTTCTAATCAAATCGGATATGAGGAATCGTTTGAGATATGTCATCAAAATCGGAGGAGGGCGATTTGATAGTGTTCCTTGTCAGTTTATAGTATTGTACGGTGTTTTAGCTATTTTAATGAGAAATCAAATGAGGACTCTGGTGAAGTGATCATCGAGAGTATTCAAGAAACTTCTTACTATGGTGACGATTCTGACTATGGCGACTACGATAGCTCCGAATATAGCGAAGATGAAGAAGAAGAAGGAGAGCAAGGAGAGAACATTTTCATCAAAGACTCTATTGTTTTATTCAATGACAATCCTGAAATTGAAAATCCTGTGGACGAATCGACAACAGGCCTTCAACAGCCAGATGAAAAGCAAAATTATCCATCCAAGTATAAGCAGGTTGCAGCTAACAATAACGTAAGACAGTGTTATCTTTTTTCGAAAAAATATATAGTCGAAAAATTTTTTTGGCTATCACGAAACTTTTTATTGAATCAGGCAACGTGTACATTGAAACGAAAAGAAACTTGGATATAGCTTTTTTATGCATCCCTGCGTGGTCGTAAAAAGCTATATAAAAAAGCTATTCACGTTTCTTTTGTACATTGAAATGAAATGAAACATGGATCGTTATATAGCTTTTTCGATGCATCCCTGCGTGGTCGTACTAACTAAAAGTACTAATCCTGATTTTCCCGACATACGACCACGCAGGGATGCATCAAAAAGCTATATAAGGATCCATGTTTCTTTTCGTTTCAATGTACACGTTACCTGACTCAATAAAAAGTTCCGTGGTAGGCAAAACAATTTCGACTATACATTTTTAGATTCCGAACCCACAACCAATAATTCCAATAAATGCTGATGCTCTACATGAAGAGGACAAGTCCTTGTTCGAACACGATGCGTGGAATCATGCCTTTTCAATCTCTATCACTCTCAGCCCATTGGTCGTGCTCATCGTTGGCTTTTGTTTCGTACTAGTCTTGTTGCTTAAAGTCTTCTTGATTGTACACGAAAATGCTATCCAAACAAAAAACGCAAACTATCGAATCACACCAAAAGATACACTCGGCTCTGTCTTCACTACATCTAAATCGGAAAAGCTTCCGCCTGTTTAAAATGTTTAAAATATTTTGTCGAGAAAAATTTTATTGATTTTTGTGTTAATAAATTTATTTTACAGGGCTTAGACCACGTTCCACTTTACCATTTTTTCATGAATTTTGGACCAATGAATTATTTTTATAAAAATGACCCTAGTAATTCTATGCAGGAAATCGATTGCGCACACTCCCGAAGCTTGAAAATGTTTCCCTGATTCAGGATCAGTATATTGAAGCGAAAATAAAATTTTTTTAGTTTTTTATGTTAAAATACTCGTTTCTGGGGTTTTTTGATTCGGGAAATCGATTGTGCTCATCAGGGAAGCATTTTCAAGTTTCGGGAATACGCACAAACGATTCTCCCGCATCGAATTACTCCTAACAGGACCATCTGTAAAAAAATTATTTTTCGGCCCAAAATTCATGAAAAAATGGTAAAGTGGAACTTTTTTTGCACCACCCTGTACAATTTGATAAGAAATTACAAACCATAGAATAACGAGTAGAATTCGTTGGTCTAAAAATGTGTTTATCATCATGGCATGCCTTGCATGATCACCTCTTAAGGTTAAATGGACTACAAAGACTACAACTACACAAAGTATGCACGAAAATAAAAACTTGATCGTCTGCTGTAATAAAAAATTTGATATAAGTCGCCTTAGATTGGCAGTTTATCTAATTAGCTTAAAGAGAGAGAATTCAAAAACCATGGCCAGGTAGAAATTTTTTTAATTTAAAAAAATGACATTTCTAGGGTGAATTTTATGCAAAAAATCGATTGGAATAGGTTTCGAAGCGTGAAAATGCTTCCTTAACCCTGATTCAGGGAATGGAGGGCGTGTATTGAAGCGAAAATCGAAAAATTTGGATTTTTAAACAAAAACAGATCCCTTCGAGTTAATTTTATGAAGGAATCGATTGCGAATAATTCTGGATCATGAATACGTTTTTTCATTTTTTTCAATACACGACTTCCATTCCCTGAATCAGGGTCAAGGAAGCATTTTCACGCTTCGAAACCTATTCCAATCGATTTTTCGCATAAAAGAAATGTTATTTTTTTAAATTAAAAAAAATTTCTACCTGGACATGGTTTGAAATCCCCCTTTAAGAGTACCGTGGGTCGAGAGCGTCTAAGGCGCTCTCGAATTCTCTGAGGATGACTCGGCACTTCGTGTAATTTTACAATTTTTTTCAAAAGTTTTTTCGATTCACCCTGCACTTTTACTCCAAATTCTTCCTCCAGAGCGATCTACACAAACTTGTTCCCTCTCTGACGTACACGAAATGGCAAAAATTTAACGTGTAGTACACGTTTGCGCCCTATCAATCGTATACGTGTACACGTTTAATTTATCAAACCTGAACGTGTAGTAATAGTTGCAACGAGAACGTTTCAAATATGTACTATACGTACACGTTTGATGGGACGTGTACGTATAGTACACGTCCTTTTTCCAATTGAAAAAAAGGCCTGAAAAAGAATGAACACTTGAGTGACGTTGATTGAAAATCTGAATACCTTATCGTTGGTTATTAAAAAATCTGCCAAAAATTTTCGTGTTTTTGTTTCGACTACACTTTACTTGTGTACTTTTAATCTTTTTTATCAGAAATTTATATGATGACAAAATGGCACTAGGACAATTGGCAACGTTTGACAAATTTAACTAACGGGATAATTTTTTGCGACGGGCGATTTTCTCCACTTTCTAAAAATTCAATTTTCACAGAAAGTTCAAAGGCCTGTATATTGAAGCAAAAAGTCGCAAAAATCGTATTTTTACGACTTTTCGCTTCAATATACAGGCTTTCCTTGAATCAAGGAAGCGTTTTTTCGCTTTGACAATGTCAAATTCGGATTCTCTGCATGTTTTTACCCCTAGAGAGATCATTTCCAGAAAAAAAAATTTTTGAAAATTTTTTCATGTGAGTATTGTGTAGTATCTCCATTAATTGTCACCCTGTATATATAGAATAAAAATTTTAGCTAATCTTATAATATGCCCTATAAATCGGAGTTCCCACCAGCACCTGTCGCCGATAGACCATTTTCAGAGCGAATGCTTGAAGCGTTATGGCAAAACCATATCACGAATCCCGATCGGCCTGTTTTAGTAAGCTATTTTGTGTTACACTAGTCAAAACTCATT
>JAQGBS010001578.1:0-15309 GCA_034698545.1 Acrobeloides obliquus
TATTTCAGTTCATGGTCTATAAAATTTTATTTTTGAATTTTTAAAAATAGGCTCATTACTTAGTTACCAACCTAATAATGCTATACAAAAGTTTTTCAATCAAAATTTTCGCATCAACAGGCGCGAAAAAACACGGAATGGGATCAAGGCCATTTTTGAAATTTGTTGAAAAATACCTTGGTCCCTTATGTTTTTGCGCAAAATTTTGGAAAATTTTCGAAAAACATGGGGGTGTAACTCAGAGAGGCATTTCTCGTTAAAAAATGTATTAGTTATTACTAAACTTTTTTTTTATTAATCTCTGCTATAGCTAACCTTTTTTTGAAAAAATGAAAAAAATTTTTTGAAGAGGTACAAAAGTTGTAAAGTGATAAAAGTATAAAAGTAAAAATAAAAAAAGTGGTGTCGGTTGTCTTCTCTCATCGTCCTTTACAACTTTTGTTCCAGCATCGAGGATTTAAATCAAACGTTCCCGTCTAAACAGACAGACATCGTCTGAAGATCGTCTGAACAGACAGACATTACATGCTTAATGTAGTAGAATTAATTGAAGTTAATCTATTTTCTTATAAATAAAGATTTTTTGCTATTATACGTTTAATCTTTTACTCTTATAAGAGAAGCATGCAAATTTAATATTGAAAAATTCAGTGAAAAAAATTTTGCGCTTCATGTTCACAGAAAAGTTAAAAATTTCTTAACTTTACTTATATTCCCCCCCCCCCTGCGCTCTTGCATGACTTACACATAGCTTAACATCGAAAATTTTGCATACAGAAAAATAGGGTATTTGTTCCAAAAAATGAATAATTCAAAAATTTTAACATTTTGAATTTTTCTTTAAAAATTGGTGCATGGGAAGATCATCCCCCGATGTATAAGACTGTGTCGAAATACAATAATTTTGCGCAGGCTTCAGGCTGCGCAAAAATGTTAAAATCTTTGTGTTTATTTCATACGCTAGGATAACTTCAAAAAGTGTTTTCCGTTATAACTTTTTCCTGTTAAATCAGTATCTTTACTTCCTTTACAAATTAAATGAAGCATAAGTTTAAATTTTTTGGGGAAAAAGTTATGCTTTTGCACCCTTTCTTTCACTCCTACCCAATTTTTTTCAATAATTTCTAACGTCTTCTTTGTAATTAATTTTTAACCTCATCTTAACAAAGAACTACTGTTGGTTAAAGAAATTTACTTAGAAAATTAGTATTGTCGATAATTGTCGTTTAACATAGGCAATATTTTATTTTCTATTATATTCCTTTTTTATACTTTGGGGGTAGGAAAAGATTGCTTTCTTTTTAACAGTATTTGTAGCATAACAGAGGGATATGAATTTGATTTTAAGAACTCGTGAGATTATGCTCTTTATATCATGTTTATGTCGCGTTAAATTTTTTTGCTGAGGATGTCTATAAAGATTTACAATGAACTATTGCTCACTTTGTGACTAGAACATAAATATCATAGGCGGTATCTCACTTCACCCAATGGACAGTTCACCAACCAAGGACAATTCACCCACCATGGACACTTCACCCACTGGACACTTTGCTTCCCATAGACACTTCATCCATTGGACACTTCACCCACCATAAACACTTCATCCATTGGACACTTCACCTACCGGACAGTTCATCCACCATAAATACTTCCCCCACTATAGACACTTCACCCACTGGACAGTTCATCATGGTCTTGAAAAGGTGGATGAACTGTCCGGTGGGTGAAGTATCCAATGGATGAAGTGTTTATGGTGGGTGAAGTGCTCATGGTGGATGAAGTTTCTAGTGGGTGAAGTGTTCTTGGTGGGTGAATTGTACAGTGGGTGAAGTGAGATACCGCCATATCATGTTGTCGATTGGCTATTTTTTAGGGTTCTTTATAGTTATTTTAATTTTACTTATAACTTCGATATTAGGAAGTGGGTTTATAGGTAGGTTGTAAAAGCTAGTAGGATGTAGGCGTGCAAGAAACAAAAAATTGGGTACCTCTTAAAAAAAATTGAAAAATTAGGGGGTTACTCCTCCATAAAAATTAAATAATAAGTGAAATTCACAATGTCTCCAAATCAACTAATTTTTTGTACTATGGGGGGTTTTGACAATGGAAAACACTAATCCTACAGAATTGTTCAATTTTGACTATACATATTTCTTTTTCATACCACAGGAATAGGGAGAATAATGCTTTCTTTTTTGCAGCATTTGTCAGATAACAAAAGAATATGAATTTTATTTTCAGAACTCATGAGATTACGCTAATTATCATGCTTATGTCACTATCATTTATTGTTGAGAATGCTCTATGAAGATTTACAATGAACCATTGCTCAACTTGTGTCTAGGGGATTAATATCATGTTGCCGATTGGCTATTATTTAGGATTCTTTATAGTTATTTTAATTTTTCAAATAACTTCGATATTAGGAAATGGATTTATACTGTTTCTTTTTTATAAGTAGGTTATTGGGGTCGGGGAGGGGGGGGGCATAGATCGGGAAAGTTGAAACTCCTTCATCACTCTTGAACTAGAAAAAATTTCCAATTTCAATCTCTAGATGGATATTGGATAGCAGCATCAAACTTAACTTTATTCTTTATAGATCAGTTCAACTAAGACTGGGCACGTCATTTCGATTAATATTTCTATCAACTTTATCTCATATGTTATTTTCGTTTTTAGGTACAGAACTGGAAACCGAGCGCCTGTGGATCTCTGGCTCGGTCTAAAAAAACTTTTTGCTCCTGGGAGACCAAGGGCAAAAAATTTTTCTCCCTTTGTCCCCCCAAGCGGTAAAAATTGAAAAAATTTTTCTCCGATTTTGGCGTAAATTGTCTTCTCACATCGTACTCTACAACTTTAGTTTTGTATGTAATCAGTTTAAATCTAACCCTTCCGAGATCGTTCGACAAACAAAGAAGTAGTATGTATTACTTGATCGTGGAATTTTTTGAAGGGGTATCGCCATATAAGAAATGGTGTCAATCGTCTTCACTCATCGTCCCCTACAACTTTATATTGAGTGCCCGGGATTAATTTTAATCTGCAAAAGTTAGTCCGAAGAGACACAGATGCACGTTTTATATAAGAAGATTTTGAGGGTCGGTCAAAAAATCTTGTTTCCAATAACTTTTAGAACTGCCTCGAATAATTTATTTTATCAAAGACTGGAATACAACAGAGCTTGATTACGATGCTTTATTAACAGTAATTTTAAACACACCACTTGTAATACAATTAAAAATTAGTTTAATGGTTTCACTGGTTATAGCAGTGGATCGGTTTCAAGTATGGTTTAAAAGACTTTTTTTGGCTTAAACCGGATTCGAACCCTCGACAATATGCTTGTTTCTCTAACGCTTTTTCATGTGCTATATGTACAATGCGGGATCGGGGATCATTGAAAACCCTATTCTGAAAAAAACCATTCGAAAAAACTTTTTCCTGACCTGATATAGAAAATTTCAAAAACAGGACTAAAACTGTAGCCGTTGAGAGTGTCCCTTAAAGAACCAGTCTAGTAATTTACAACATAGGTCGGTAAGGGGGGGGAGAGTCTCCCCCTGACTACAACGATTCAGAACATGCCGTAAAAACAAAAAATGCTTCATTTTTCATGATCTTTCCGAATATATCATTTTTTCATATGATTGTTACTTACTGGACTGGTCCTTTAAACAAACATAGTGATAAGTTTAGGCTATCCACTTTCCCGTATACTATATGAACAAAAATCATGCAAGAACAGCAGTTCTTACAAGCATAGCTGGACTTATACTGGGACTCGTCGATACAATGTTGCAATTTGTTTTAACTACAGTTAACCTTGGATGGATTTCGAATCCTGGTTGCAGTGCCGGTGGATGCTTTACTAGTCTAAATTTTCGTACTTATTGGGGTGTTACAAATATGGTATCATTCCACTTCCTTTGTGAGACCCACTACCCCAAGTTCGAGATCCTTCCTCTTTATCTCTCTTCGGAGAATCCTCTATCCACCCCTTCACATGTTTCAAAGGGCCCAAAGTCTAAATCCGACTAAAATTCAAAGATTGCATAAAACCCAAAAACCCTCGAAAGAGGTCATTGAGGGGCAAAAAAAGGTCGATTGAAGTGAAATTTCACTCTAAAAAGTGAAATTTGGACATCTTGTCGAAAGCGATAAATTTTCTTATCTTAATTTTAGATCCTTGGCTTCTTCGGCGTCATATTTACACTGATTTTCATCTACGATTTAAAAAAATTTAAGTTCAAAAATTTCAAGAGCATCCAAGAACGAAATCGTTTTAAAAATGTAATTTTATTACTTCCCACTGATTTGCTTTGTATCCATTACGAAACCATATATTTAGGCCAACCGTCTTGCTTTAGCAATTTTGATATCCTCAACATTTCTTATAATTATCCCAAGTGCCGTGGTAGGACTTTTGGAAAATCTTGGTTTTGATGTTTTCAAAATTGTTGGCCCATTTTATACGCTTTGTCTAGTGTGTGCTGGAGTATCAAACAGTATTATCGAAACAACATATCATGCCGAAATTAAGAAAGCTGCCAATGAGTTTTTTAATAAAAAGAAAACACTTATTTATCCGATTGCTTCGATTACTCCGCCATAAAAAATAAATTTGTGTAATTTTTGCTTTTACTGTTGTTTCGAAAGATGAAGTTCTCGATTTTAATAAAAACTGTTAAAGGGGGTGTCCAGTTATTATGTTATCGACTTTTTCGGATTTTTAGACCCCACGTTATGAAAATGCACCAGCAATATCAACTTTGTGTGTAGAGGACTAGCCCCCCCCCCCTCCCCCAATATAATAACGTAACATCTGGATGGCCCCAAAGCGCATATAACTCAGTGGTATATAAGTGGGTTACGCTAGTGGCATAACCAGATCCCCATAATGATGGTATCACATTTGATTTATAAAATAGTTTTTTGGAAAAAATATTTTTTTCAGCGAAAATTGTCTTTCTTCGCATTTTTTTCTGGAAATCACTCTTCTAGGGATAATTTTATGAGAGAAATTGCCGGACCTTGAAAACGTTTTACTGATCCTCCTGAATCAGCTCAACAATATGGTTTTGGCGTTTTTTAGACTTATTCTGGGCCAGACATACGTCTTCAGTGTTTGAGAATGCGTGTAAACGATTTCTCATAGGAAAATCTCCATAGGATTATTTTAAGGAAAAAATAAACAAATTTTTGGCGAAAAAATCTCAAAAATCCTCTTTTGCCCCACCCTGTATAAATCAAATAAATATCGCTAAATTGCTATCAAAAATGTTGTTTACATGTTGTTTTTTAAACGTCATAATATGAGTAAAATTTAGTTGATAAAGAAAGCTCCACCTATATGTGTATTTAGTTATCATTTTATGATACGTAAATATTTAAACGAAATTTTTATAAACATTTCTCTATTTGAGATTATAAAATTTTAAATTTAATATTATTTATTCATTCTTATATTCTTTTTAAATAAAATTTTCATTTTAAAATGAACGTTTTAAATGTTACAAAAAAGATGGCTTTTTCGAGGCAATGCATGGTTTTCAAGCGTTATGTATGTTTTTTTGATAATTTATAATCAAAATAGGTATATCCTATATCATAGAGTTAGGAAACCAAAACCGATACTTTTAAAGGACCAGTAATTTACAATCATATAAAAAATAATTATTCGGAAAGGTCATGAAAAATGGAGCATTTTTTGTTTTGGCATGTTCTGAATCGTTGTAGCTTTTGAGATAATTGCGTTTGAATTTGTTACAAGCTTTTCGTTGTAATACACAAACTTTTTTGAATTTTTTGCAGAAAAACCGATTTTTGTATCAATTTTTTAAATTTTCATAAAATGAACATTATAGCAATTTGTATAGCTCAATGAAACAAACAAAATGACACCAAAATTATCCAATTTGAACATTGTTTTGGGTTATTGAAACGAAAATTCTGATTCATGTTTTCGTTTCAATAACCCAAAACAATGTTCAAATTGGATAATTTTAGTATCCTTTTATTCGTCTCATTTAGCTATACAAATTTCTACAATGTTCATTTTATGAAAATTTAAAAAATTGATACAAAAATCGGTTTTTCCTCAAACAATTCAAAAAAGTTTGTGTATTACAAAGACAAGCTTGTAACAATTTCAAACGCAATTATCTCGAAAACTATAACGATTCAGGACATGCCGTAAAAGCAAAAAATGCTCCATTTTTCATGATCTTTCCAAATATATCATTTTTTCATATGATTGTAAATGACTAGACTGGTCCTTTAAAATCTCGGGTTGAGAATGAAACTATTCCAGTTTCAAAAAATCGAAGAAGGACAAACTGTAATGATACAAGTTTCTTAAATTAATTATTTTAGCGGTCACTTGTGGCTTTAAAACCGGAAACAAATCTGACGTACAAAATATTTACCGCATCGCCCCAAGATTCCGATGAAATATTGAAATTTATGTGCAAAGATTTATTAATTACAGAACCAATGGTCGCCTCCCAAAAAATGAAGGAAAATGAAGCTGTTGAACTTTTTGAAGGCAATTAAAATATTTTTATTTTCACTCAAAAGGTCGGTTGTGCCAACGGTTGATTTTAGAGCAGTTTTTCACGCTAAACACGATAGCACTAATGAGCAAATTTGAAATACCCCAAAAATTGTAAAAATGCATTTTAAGATTATGAAATTTTCAAAAATTTTCCACTTTTTCAAAGATCATAACTCTTCATAGTTATTAAATGTTTACAATTTTTGGGATATTCCAAATTTTTTATTAGCGCCATCATGTTTAACGTGAAAAACTGCTCTACAATCAACCGCTGGCACACTTGACCTTTTGAGTGTTAATTTGAAAAACGTGGCATTTAAATTTAATATTTTAGCAGATATTTATGCTTCGGTTCTTGAAGAAACTAGCCTTGTTGCTAGAGACATTAATGATAAAATTGTTGCACTTTATCTTGCTTTTCGCACTCAAAGACCGAATGAACACGGTTCTAATCATGCACCTGGAGAGATTTTTCTCAAAAATTTTAAGCCAAGCTATTCTAAAGTAAAAAATATTATTGAAATTATGGACAAGCTAGGAGAAAATGTAAGCATTCGATTTTTCATATTTTTAGCTTTTTATTTAGAAATGGTCTAAGATTCCTGCACATGCGAATTGCATGCTAGAAGGTCATATAATATCATGTGATAGTAAGTACCAAAGATACGGAATTGCACAAGAGCTTCTTTTTCGCGGCTCCAAAATGACTCTTCCTTTAGGCTGTCAAGGTCTTTTAGGCAAACAAACTTCTTATAAATCACAGCAGCTTGCTGAAAAAATTGGTGGCGTTGAAATCGCTAAAATCAGATACGCCGATTGGAAGAAAAATGGTGACATCGTCTTCAAAAATTTACTAAATACTCAGCATACTCATGTTTCATTAAGTTATCTATTGTATAAGGATAATCCGCTTTTTAAATATTGAATAAAAAATTTTTTGACCAACAAAAATTAATAAAAAGCTGTATAACAAATCATTGGAGTATATGAGTAATGGTTTGTTCTCCCTAGTGGCATACTACACGGCGACCAGCGTGCCCTAATAGTTTATGAGGAAATGCCTAAGTACCTGACTATGAATGTGTGTCGATGACAGATAGTTAGTGCCATAGATCGGCAAGGGGGGAGCCTCCTCCCTGACTCACTCACTCATGGACCCAAAATTGAAGGGGGACCACCTCATGGACCCAAGATGTGCATGCTTTGTAATAGATGGGATAAACATTATAAAACATACGCATGTTTTGGGTTGTTATAGCTGCTTTCAATACAAGAAAAAGTTTCTTTCAATAAAATCATAAAATAATGGCAGTGAATAGTTAGAAGTTAGAGGCGAGGAGGGGCGACGCGAGCAATATCTCCCATCCGTTGAAATCAACTGATATCCGAAAAAAACAAAAGATCCCAATGTTTTATCTAGCCGAAGCATGGAACAAACATTCCGTCATTCTTCTTCTTATAAACTCACATTTTACTACTGTCAAGAAAAAAGTTATGGTCATTTTATACGAATTTCTATGGAAAATAGGGATTTTTTTATTATCGAAAAATCGATTTTCGGCCCCTTTAATGATTTTTATAGGGAAAGTAATGTTCTGCAAAGTTGTTCGCCATAAAATTTCGGGTTGAAATTTCACCATAAAGTTCAGGTTGAAGACCCCTTGCATTGATTTTAATATGTCAAGAAAAAAGTTATAGTCGTTTTATACCAATTTCTATGAAAAATAGGAAATTTTTATCAAAAAATCGAATTTTTGACTCTCAAAATGATTTTTTTTTCGAAAAAATCTCCACGTCATCTTCTTCAGGACACTTTTCTGCATTTACTAAAAAAAATTAAATTTGAAGTTTTTGAAAAATTTGTGCTGCAGAAGAATATTCACCAAAAGTCGCTTATTCGTTTTTGATTTTTTCTATGTTCTTAGTGAGACACTCTACAATTGATATACCGTTAAAAAGCTCTTGATCAGAAAAAATTCTCAAACTTGGTCCGAAAAACTTCTCAAATTCGAACACCCTTACCATGTTTTTTTCTTTTATATGGCTTAAGATAAATTCCAATTACATTAAAAATGTGTATAGGAATCCTAGTGATACGTCGAAATCGAGAGCCTAAATTTCGATTTCGAGGTCCAAATTTAGACAAAATCGAAATTAGTGAAGTAAAAAATTTAAAGAAAATTTTCAAAGATCCCAATTCTCCCTCAATATAATTTCAAAAATCCTAATTCTCCCTCAATATAATCTTCTGAGGCTTAGGTCTAGGCTTAGGCCTAAGTCTAGGACTAAGCATAAGCCTAAGTCTAGGCCTAAGCATAAGCCTAAATCTGGGCTTAGGCTTAAGCCTATGCTTAGGCCTAGGTTTAGGCTTAGGCTTAGGCTTAAGCCTAAGTCTAGTCCTAAACTTAGGCTTAGGTTTAAGCCTAGACTTAGGCTTAGGCCAATGCTTAGGCCTAAGCTTAAGCCTAAGGGTTTACGCTTAGGCTTAGACTTAAGCCTAGACTTAGGCCTAGGCCTAGGCCTAAGCTTAAGCCTAAGCTTAAGCCTAAGCTTAAGCCTAGGCCTAGGCCTAAGCCCTGGTAGAAATTTTATGTCACCAACTGACCGTTGCTCTCTGTTTTTGTGTCCCGTTCTTGTTCGTCCCGTTATTGCGTATGCCTCATTTTCAGCTTAAAAACAAGCATTTTTCAAAAAACCGGAGCTAAAAAATATACAATTTCGAAATTTCGACCCCGCAAATTTCGATTTCAACGTATCATTGAGGAACCCCCAAAAATAAAACAAGCATACATATCCTCGGAGGAACTCGTTAAATAATATTTAAAAAAAAATAAATAGATTATTTTTAAACTTTAAATCGGTTGCTTTCTTTGTTAAGGCTTTTTCATAGCTAATCTTCTAATTGTATCGAAATGACGATTGCTTATAGATTTCTTTCCACAAATTCTTGTCCTAAAAAAACAAATTTAGGTTGTAGCTTAATTAATTTTAGG
Source organism: Acrobeloides obliquus (assembly GCA_034698545.1). Taxonomy (NCBI): domain Eukaryota; kingdom Metazoa; phylum Nematoda; class Chromadorea; order Rhabditida; family Cephalobidae; genus Acrobeloides; species Acrobeloides obliquus. Next base: position 9,553 of record JAQGBS010001578.1, read on the forward strand.
TATTTTTATTTTGTTTTAAGATTTGATTTACGATTGTAAGACAGGGCGAAAGTTGGAAAAAATTATTCAATTTTTCTAAACTTTCGTGAAAAAAAATTTCGAAAAAATATAGTGCACGACGTCGAGTGCTTGATGAACTTGATATCAAACCTCTAACTAATGACATCAAGTTCATCGAGCACTCGACGTCATACACTCTATTTTTTTCAATATTTTTTCCCGCGAAAGTTTAGAAAAATTGAATAATTTTTCCCAACTTTCGCCCTGTCTTACACTATGCCTTGCACACGCTTTTTTTCTTTTTAAATTTTAATTTGAACACCCTTACCATGTTTTTTGATCTGCAAAGTAATGGTACTTTGCTGGTTGAAATCCGTTGAAATAAGACGATGTTGTTTTTGTATAAGCACCCATATCAGAATAAATAAGCCAATCACCAACATTCATTTTTTGCATATTTTTTACCTAAAATTTTTAGTTTTTTGTTGTTAGAATCGGGAGACAAGCGCCATCGGCGCTCTCATAATCTCCAGAGTTGACTCCTAGCGATCTCTGATTTCTCAAGAAAGTGTCTGTTAACTTGCCTCAAGCTTATCTTGACCATCACAAGTAGGCCCCCATACACAAGAAAGATACTCTTCTTGGTTTTCATTCAAATCCTAAAAATGTTTTTATTAGATGTTTAATTTCTGACCGGAATTTTTTTTATCATATATCTTGATAGGAAATGATTTTTTCGACGCGGTTTTTTTCAGTATTAGAGAACATACATGGGCAGCACCTCAGGTGGAATTTTCAAAAAACTTACAACCCTCATTTGGCCCCCCTCCCGATGGGGTCGAAAAGTTGACGACCAAAAAAAAAGATTGATAAATTTAAAGAATATTCTTTTTTCCAAAAATAAATATGTTGCTCCAAGCAGCCTACTTTTCGACTATTTCCCCAGTTTGTCGGTCTTCCGACTCACATTCTACGTCCTCCCATCACAACCCTCCCTCCCCATCCCAACCTCGATCCACAACCCCCAGGTGAAAAACCTGGAGTCTGCCAATGTATGGTAGAGAATCGGGTCTCAGAAATTTTACAGAAATGGTAAAATTCTTTTAACCTACAAATAGAGGTCTTCCTTCAGGGAAATAGTTATCTGTCAGAATGCAATTAAAGGAGCCAAAGCATCCATCGTTTACATAGTACATGTAAGCTGGGTCTTCAGGGTCACTATCTGAAAATTTGTTTATGAAAGTCTATTTGTTATGCATACAGTTTTCAGTAATTCTCGATGCCTTGACTTGTGTTGCTGCGTTAATTTTTACTGCAATAGATACAGCACTTGTCGCAAAGTATCTTCCAGGTTCTGCAATAATTTTGACGCCGTATGATAAAGGGAAATGCAAATCTAAGCTAGTGCGGATAATTTCAGCCATCTAAATTTAAAAATAATTGTTTACAAGATTGAGCAAAATAACATTCTTAACATACCCTTACACCCTTTAAATTGGAGGAGGGATCAATAATGACCCCCCCCCATGCCCATTTTTTATTTTAACGTTTTTATTACTTTTGCAGCAAAAAAAATAGAAAATGGAAAAATCAAAATTACGCCACTGGTAAAGACTCTCGCTGTTCTCAAACTCATTCATAAAGGTGTCTAACAAAAAAATCTTAAAATACTAGCGAACCCCTGAATCAAGCTTACTTTATGAAATGGTGTTTTGTAAATTTGATTTTTTCCAGGAAAACCACCACCTATATCTAAAATTGCCATTTTATGGCCAATCTCATTTCCAATTTCGAATAGTTGTTTAGAGTCTTTAATTGCATTGCAAATGGAATAAGGGTCATTGCAGCCACTACCAACATGGAAACTATTTAAACAAATATGAGTATTAATTTTATAGAGTAGACTTACGATATGCCAACACATTCCAAGCCCAATAGTTTTGCTTTTTTAAGCAGATATGGAGCATCAAATATTGGGTCACAACCAAACTTTTTCCCCAATGACAACTGCGCACTGGGGTCACAAGCAAAAATTCGCAAAATAAGTCTAAAAAGTCCGTGTGTAATTGGTGTTAGTGAGATTTTATAGCTTACTTTGGCTGAGAATGAAGATCTTTTATTTTATAAAGCTCTTCTTCATTGTCGAAAGTCATATGATCTACTCCAATTTTGCTGGCGTATTTTATATAATTGGGTGTTTTGCAAGGATTAGCATAAATGATGTTTTCAGGAGAAACAACTTGTATTGCCTAAGTTTTTATGTGTTATTAAAAGTGGGGCGAAAAGAATACGGATTATTGTCATTTCTTTGGCCGCTAGGCATGAAAGGGGTACTTTGATGAAGAACGTCATTTTGAAGGATAATTTTTTTGAAAATCGGAAAAACGTCATTTTTAATTAACACGTTTCAGGCATGGGGGCACTGCAAATATTTTTTTTGCGCACAAGTATTTTTTTTGCGCATAAGTATTCTTTTTTGTGCACAAAGTATTTTTTGCGCTCTTAGGCTTAGGCCTAGACCTTAGGCTTAGGCCTAGTCTTAGGCTTATGCGTTAGGCTTAGCCTAGGCTAAGCCTAAGGCTTCTCTCTGTGCAACATTAAATTATGCCCATGGCATAATTTAATGTTGTACAGAGATTTAGTTCTCAAAAAAGAATACTTGTGCACACAAAATATTTTTTGCTCAAAAAATTATCATGGTGAGGGCACTGGCCTCAGTGCACCCCTTCTAGCTACGTCCTTGTGGTGGGGGGAGAAGATAAGTTGTTATGATGTGAAATCTACCTGCTCAATTTCGAACTTGCTTGCACAATCAAAGCCACATCCTAAGCTGGCTAATGTCCTTAAAATAACCGGATCATCATTGCATTTAACAGCATAATATGGCTTAAAAAAATTGTTTTTTTAAATATCATTTTTTATATACTTTGACTCGTGGCAAGTAATCACACCATTCATTATACCTATTAACTAGTTTCTTTAAATTTACCACAGCCAAGGAATCATCGCCATTCTAAAATTTGAGTATGAACATTGAAACAAATTCAATCAAATTACCATAAAATCTTTATAAATAGACAATTGCTGGGCTACATATCTAGAATCAAGGTCTTCATAAAAAACCATAACTTTTGAGCCATGGTAATTTTGTATTGAATAGGTCATAGTAAATTATTAAAGGATAATATGAATCTTTTAAGTATATAGAGTGTTTCAGTGAAATGATCCGATTCTAAAAATTCACAAATCGAGTTGAAATCGAGGGTCTAGAATCGGCTTGAGCCTAAGCCTTAAACCTAAGCCTAAGCCTTAAGCCTAAGCCTTAAACATTAAGCCTAAGGCCTAAGCATTAAGTCTAATGCCCAATTCTATGCCTAAGGCCTAAGAATAAACCTAGGCCTGAGCCTAAGACTTAAGCCTTAAGTCCTGAGCCTAACCCTATGGCCTAAGGCCATGATGATCGGTTAAATTACTAGTCAGTAAAAAGAGTGGTCGATGAAATGAAAGTCGGTGAAATACTAGTCGGTGAAATGCAAGTCGGTGAAAAGACTTGGTCGGTCAAACTAAAAGTCGGTGAAACCCTGGAACACCTATTTTGAATCCTCTACCCAAAAAATTGGTAAAGGAAAAATTCAAAAATATAAAAAATATCATTTTTAAAATAAAAAAACATAAATACTTCTTATGTTTTTTTAGCGCTTTCGGATGGGGTAATTTTAGCGCATTTTGCGAGGAATGGGTTTACTAGAGGAGGGAGTGGGTTTATAAACCCCCTTTCACATATATACGAAGTGTATGCATACCATATTGCTCACCTTTTTATATCATTTGATGTTTGCTCTTCTCCACATTGACGCAAATTCATGGCTCATAAGTTAAATATAGCACCAGTAAATTCCTATCATACTAGCAAATTATAGAATTCTAGGTGCCATCCGGAAGCGTTAAGACGTAATATGTAAAACCTGAGTATGTAGTAACTGATAAGGTTAAAATGTTTTCTAAATTTGTTGATAAAGTATTAAAATTTATTTATTTACACTTTCTTGAGTGTCCAAAGATCGCCCTAAGCGTTCCGAGCGCGCTTCAAGTCGAATTTATTTAGTGAGATTAATGGGAAAATTTTTGAAAGCCATTTCAAATCAAAAATCGGGCGGCCAAAAATTCAAATCCTTGTCAGATACCCCTCACATACCCCCGATTTTACGTGTATTTTTTGATTTTTCCAATCTGTCTAAAACACTGTATATAATTTTTTCGGTTAAATTTTAACGCTGTTCGATGTATATCAACACAGAGAACAGTTCTAGCGTTATTTCGAAAAAATCTGAAAAATTTCGATTTTTGACCCATTTTTACACGTGGTACTAGGAGGCACGGCAGCACTTCGGTTGCGAGAAATGGAACTTTTCGTAATTTTTGTTAAAAACGCTCTAAAAAGCATGGAATAGCATAGTTATGAGCAAAAAAGCAAAATTTTTTTCGCACATACCTCTTTAGGGAGGTAGGCCTATTTTTACGTTATTTTGGGATATTTAATTTAAAAAAGCATTTTCTCGAAATAGCTAAATCGGATTTAAATCATTCTTTTTGCATTTGGTAGCCCCGATCTGCTCTAAATCTGGATGGAAGGATTTGCTGCTAAACCCCCTACTAGGCTGAGATATAGCCTTCACAAGTTTACCCCTGGGTATCCAGATTTGAAATGACTTTCAAAAATTTTATCACACATTAATCTCGCTAAATAAATTTAATTTTTGAAACGCGCTCGGACCATTTAAGGAGAGAGGAGGAAATTTTGCAAATTATCTTATATCAACTTGTGAAAATCTGATTGAAAAAATAGCCAAAAACGGTCCGTGTTTAGCTTGGTACACGGAAGTTGAAGTTCGTTAAGGAAAAAGTACCCCAGGAAAATTGCGTATTGGGAAATTGAGCTCGAATTCGTGCTTTCTGCTCGGAAAATACCCTATACACGTTGAAATTGGAATTTTTGAAGCGCTAAAAATCGATTTTCTCCGATTAAAATCCCTCAAAAGTTCCTTCAGGGGTTGTGACCGGTAAAAATGCATTTTTTTACCCCGGAACAACGTCAAAAAATCAAATCTGTGTCAATTCCATGTCCAAAAATCAGAAGATGTTTCAAAGATTGGAGAATAAATTTTTATTGACGCGAAAACTTGCTATAGGTGTCTATACAAAAATTGTAGGGCAGATCTCAGCTTCCCAATGAGAGGTTAACGAGATCTTAATTCAAAACATTTCTCATATTTGTGCAGGCGGTATTTCAAAATGTTTAAAATGTTCACAATATTTATTTTTTAAATTTTATCAGTATTTCAAACATTGCTCACATCTTGTGCATAACTATCATATATTTTTTAGTACGTCACTCAAACGTTATCTTATTTTTCGTGCCAAGTGGCATCATGAAAGTAAGGTAAACATAAATTGATATTTTTTAATTTTTTGATATTTATTTTAGAGACCAACATATGAAAAAATTTCGGAGCTAGCCCGGCTGGGGGGGGGGGAGACCAAGTGACGTTCAAAAAAAATTTTCCGATTTTTTTTCTAAAAATCGACTTTTTAGGGTAATTTCTAGGCGAAAAATCGATTGCGCGCATTCCTGAAGCGTGAAAATGCTTCCTTGGCCCTGATTCATGGAAATAGATGTGTTTATTGAAGCGAAAATATGAAAGTTTTGGATTTTTCTTCTAAAATCATCGTTCTAAGGGTTATTTTATGCGAGAAATC
>JAQGBS010001579.1:0-15301 GCA_034698545.1 Acrobeloides obliquus
GAAAAAGTGCGATTTTTTAATGAGACACAATAAACCATCCAGACAATAATGTGTCAAGTTTAGCACGTTTTCGAACAGCTTTTTATGGGGTTTTAACAGTTCATTATTTTTTGAAAAATGGGCATTACTAATTGAAAATATAGGAAGGGCAAAAATGGATGGACGTTCAGCAATAGGGGATAGTGGCAATTAGGGTTATCGGGATTGGGATTTTTCAGTTGGATTGTATCAGGATTTTTTCGGGATCGGGACTTTTAATATTTTTCTTTGTAAAAATTGAAAATTTTCAACAAAAAATATTAAACAAAATTTCTTAAATTCAAAAATAAATATCTTACAGATCACATGTGTACAAACACCCCTCCCCCGAAATTGTTGACTTTCTGTGAGCGAAAAAATTTTGCCAATCGACTCAGCTCGCCGAACGCTGCAAAAATTTTCATAAAAATTGTATAACTTTAATTTCGAGCCGGGATTCGAACTCGGGCCTATAAACTGAAAATCTGATATTTTAGTTACTCGTCCATGGAAAACCCCAAAAACCCATGATATGGTACTCGTTTTAAAGCGCTCATGGAGAACACGAATTCAAAAGAATTTTTTGATTTTGACCACTGGAAGGTACCCCTACGATGGGTATATCCTAAAAAAGAATCTGTTCTTTGCAAGCTATTTCTGACCATAATCTCATCTGAAAAAATATCTTTATTTTTGGCTGAAAAACCTTTGAAACTCCAAATTTTTTATCGCAAGACTATTCCTTGTCAGAGGACAATAATTATATGGTATATGCATTTGTAGTGGTGTATGCTCGACTAATTATAGTTAGTTAGAGTAAGTGTTACTTTCACATCCTCAACATCCACAATATGATGGTTAAAATGTTAGAAAAGATCATTATAAAATTATGTCCAATCTAACAACGACTGATTTAACATTCGAAATATTTAATTTTTATGTGCCAAAAATTTTAATAATCATCCTTTTGCTCCTAAACGCCTTTGGAAATGGTAGTATTGTATGGGTGACTATTCAAAGAAAGTAAGAAAGGGTTGGGCGGATAGGCGTAACAAATTTCTGATGTGAACTGTTTAAAAAACTTTAGGTCGTTGCGAAATCCATGCAACATCTTTATTGCCATGACTTCGCTAAGTGATTTTTTTGCCCAAGGAGTTCTCTATCCCACTGTTTATTATGCATTTTCTGGTCAGCATCCTCCATTAGGAAGTTGTTGGAGGATTATTGTTTTCCCTTATGGAATGACTGGGATAAGTTTTGTTTCAACGCTTTTTATTGGAGTTGATCGCTTTATATGTATTATTTTCCCAACTATGTAAGATTTCGTTTAAAAAATAATAAAATTTTTGCTCAAATATGCGTGTTTTGCCCAAAATGACAGTTTTTTTCAAAAATGCTATTTTTAACCTTTTTCGCTATTTTAAAACTATAACAAAAGATGCCATTTTTCGGCCTCCGGGCGAAAATTAACAGCGGTCAGGCATTCAATAGCTTGGGAAGGGGTCCATTTATGACCCCCCTTCCTCATTCACCAATGGGTAAAGGGTGGTAAATTTTACCAGAAGGTAGCGCGTTGCGTCTGAGGCGAGGTAGGGTTAGCGCAGGGTTACCATTTTCGCTTTTTTAAAACAAATTAGCCCGGCGCACGCTTCGCGCACCGATATTAAGCCGATGTTACAGATGATGACGTCACAAACGTCGACGTTAAAGACGCTGACGTCATAGACGCCGACATCGACGTTACAAACGTCACTGACGACGATATTACAAATGATTACGTTGCAAGCGGTATCTTGTGGAAGATTTTAAAAAAAAATTGTATTTTTACTTCCGGAATACACCCGGACTTTTTATACCCCTTTGGTAGGTGTATCCCCGTGAGGTCAAAATTTTTTCGAATTAGTATTCCCCATAGTCGAAAACCCCGAGTAGAAAAAATTAGCCGATTTGGAGCCATTTTTGAAATTTGAATTTTTTTCAATTTTTAGTGGATAACCCCTTAATTTTTTAAAATTTTTAGGAGTCACTCCAAATTTTTTTGTTTCCTGCACACTACCCCTATGTACTAACTTTTAAAAAAGACCGCATGTCAATCAGACTTTTGACATCAAAATTTGTTTTGAAAATTAGATTTTAGGTGCACGAAAATATTACGTATACGTAAAATTTATGTGCAAGTAAAACTCGCCGCTCGGTGGCGATCGGGAGCGCGTCAGGCTTTCCCGATCGTTGAATGCGCTCGGTCTCTAAGTTCTAAAAAACAGGGCTGTTATGAACTTCAGGAAAGCGTTTACAAGGTTCGGAAATGCTTGTAATCTATTTCTTTCATAGAAACCCCCTTGTAGAGTTATTTTGGTAAAAATTAAAAAATTTGAAAATTGCTAAAAACCAAAAATCCGTTTTTGCCATTCTGTAATTGGATTTAAAGATATCATCATTTTTCCAAGAGTAAACTTTATGTGCCATTTGTTGGAATTTTATCGCTTATTTATGGTTTTATGTGGACTCCATTTTCATATGCTTTTGTAGTGGAAAATGAAAATTTGTGAGCTTTTTGACATTTTATGCTCTACATTTGAATGAGTTTAGACCTCAATTTGAATGTGGTTTTGGTTCATTCATCATTAAAGATGGCACAATAAACAATTTTTCATCTTATTCACACCTTGGACTATGTATGGGAATGTTGGTTGTATATGCAACAATTTGGACATACATAAAATTTCGAAAAAGTTCGTTTTCTTGTCCAAACCCACAATGCCAAATTTTAGCAACTTCATCGTCAAGGAAAATTATGAAATCTCTTTCGATAATCACAATTGTTGTAGCACTAACATGGCCAACTTCTATAACCATACAGAAAATCGCTGGTTCTTATCCGGATTCGAAAGCTGCGATACTTTTATTGAACTATAGTGTAGTTATGATAAATACTGGGATTGCTACAAATTATTTTATTTTTTATGCATTTAGGTATGATTTTAAAAAATTGAAATTTAAACAATTTTAATTTAGCAAAGAATACCGACTTGCATTTCAACGCCAGCTTGCGTTTTTACTATATTTTAAATCAGAAGTTAGATCAGCTGGCACTGTTTTTGTTACTAGAGTGATGGGCAGTCAGCTTTAGTTTAAAAGTTCTCAACATTGAACTCAACAAAATATGTAGAAAAAAATAAAATATCTTATCGAAATTGTCTATTATACTTTAGTACCGGGGAGACGAGCGCTATTGCGCTCGGATGGAAGAAAAGGACTTCCGAGCGTTAGTTGAAACTAATAGTTTATGGGTTGATCTTTTAGCGTTCGAGGTGATTTGATAAGCGCTTTAATAAGTTTTATAGCTGGTTCAGGCGGTTGCACCTGAGTATTATGCAAATAAAAGGCCATCTAAAAGCGTAATCTAGTCTCAATAAATAAACGTGTAAACCATAAAAGAGTAAGCGAAGATCAAGGAGCTTGAGCTAAAAGCCAGGAGATGTCTACTCTGGACGTCTGAGTGAAGCGTAAATGAGAGGCTTGATTTTTTTCTTGGACCTTGGATCGACTGATTTTGCTTTTTTTAGTCGGATCGTCTTTTATCATCTCGACGAATTGCTGCAGGTTTCTATGGCTCTCTTGACCATAGGCATTCGTGTGTTTTACTGTTTGTATATGATGGAACTGTATGATTTCTATAATCGCCTGTCATGGTTTTGATAAAGCACTATTATTTGTTAGATTTGATCCGAATTTTCGTCAAGTCGTCGTTTGCTGGCGGACATTGAATATTACGCTCTTGACTGCGAGAACTTGCCGACAATTCGCACAGCGAAGTCGTTGCGAAAGCTTAAAGACTTGAAAATAACAGTGAATATGAAAATTAAACAATTAAGTACCAATTAACAACCTCAATACGTTTCCGAGCGTATTGAAGTCATACTTCAAATGGGCATATCTCCAGCCAGCTAAATCCATATCCAATGGTCTTGATGTCATTGGAAAGCTAGTGAATTCTACTTCATTTTTTGTCTATACAACTAGTAGTCAAAACTGCGTAGTTTTGGAGATAGAGCAATTTTTCTCATTTTTGAGGTCCAAAAAAGCACTATTTTCGATCTAACTCCTAGGGGTTTTTCGAGTACATAAAATTTCTTTCATATTTACTTCTATTCAGTACCCTTGGGAGGAAAATGATATGCTGATAGCAATGAGGTCATAAAAGAAATTAAAGATTTTTGTAAAGATGTAACTTTCTATCAAAATGGAATTATAACATTCAAAGGTCGACTTCAAAAGGTAATTGATGCGGGAAGTTTATACTAAATGCAGAAAATTGCCATGAAAAATTACGCCGGTTTGAATAAGGACACCTCGGACCTAGGTTCGGCTCGTTGAGCTTCCGAAGCGTCTATCTCTCTAAATATGAAGTTTCATACCATAATGTTGGGCATATTCCTGAAGAAGAGCATGAGTACTCTTAGAATTCACTTCGACCGCAATTATTTTTAGAGCGACCGATATAAATATATCCCATTTTTAAACGTTTTCCAAGATTTCGACTTTCATCGAATCAAAAACTATAATTGTCGTTATCTCTTGAAACAAAAACGATAATTAACGCAACAACGAGTGAATATCGAGCTAATTTACACGTGCGCATTATTTCATGTAACTTTTGCAATATCACCCATTCTTGTTAGAATTAGGGTTGGAGGGAAAATTTTCCCGTTTCCCGAAATCGGGAAATTCCCGAATCGGGAAAGGGTTTATAACTTTTTATAGTGAACTCTGTGTAGTTTGGTGTTTTTAGAAAAAATATTCGTCAGATTTTTCTGCATATTTTTGCAAAAGGCTGCATCGACAAATAATGGCTTGGTAAAAAGTCGAGAAATTTCAGAAAAAGTGTCTTAACTTTTTACCAAGCCATTATTGTTCGATGTAGTCTTTTGCAAAAATATGCAGAAAAATCTGAAGAATATTTTTTTCAAAACACCAAACTACTCAGAGTTCACCATAAAAAGTTATAAGCCCTTTCCCGATTCGGGAATTTCCAGATTTTGGGAAATGGAAAAAATTTTCCTCCAATCCTATTCGTCAAGCCGTTTCTATTATCGAATCATTCTACGAGTCGAATTTAGGAGATCATATAAAAATTTTCATGAAATTTAAAAGTTTGGACCTAAGTTAACTTTATAAAATTATGTCCAATAACACAACGACTGATTTAACATCCGCAATATTTAATCTTTATGTGCCAAAAATTTTATTAATAATCTTTTCTCTTATAAACGCCTTTGGAAATGGTAGTATTGTATGGGTGACCATTCGTAAAAAGTAGGGGAAAAGATTTTGTGTTGAAAAATTTTTTTAAATTTTAGATCGTTGCGAAATCCTTGCAATATCTTTATTGCAATTACATCATTAAGTGATTTTTTTGCTCAAGGAGTTTCATACCCAAATGTTTACTACGCTCTTTCTGGTCAGTATCCTCCGCTGGGCATGTGTTGGAGAATTATTGTTCTACCTAATGCATTGAGTAATATAAGTATGGTTTCAACTCTTCTTATTGGTGTTGATCGCTTTATAGGCATTGTTTTTCCAATCACGTAAGATTTTGCTTGGCAATAATAAAATGCTTTTAGATCGACGCGCCTCCGGCGCTAAATTTTTCTGCGAAGTTTCTCTATGGTCATTTCCCCCTTCTCTAGACCTCTTTCCATCTCATTTTCAATCTCATTCCCTTTTTCATATTAACTCCTCCAGAGTCGTGTTGTTCTTATTCGTGTTCCCTATAGCCGAAAACCCCCGAGTAAAAAAAATTAGACAATTTGATGAACGCCTGCAAATGCTCTCGAGCTCTGCCGACTGGACGAGCTCGGACGTGCCTACAGCGCGTTCAAGAGTCGAGACCTTCTTATTCATGATCCCTTAGCCTAAAATTCCGAGTACAAAAGATTACCGATTTGGACCACTTTTTGAAAAAAATCGAATTTTCGACCTGAGGAGGGGGGATGGTCCGTAATATTTAACCAGAGTCGGGACCGTCTTAAATATTTTCCCAGAGTCGTAACCGTCTTATTTGTGTTTTCCATAGCCGACTCCCCCCCCCCTCGAGTACCAAAAATCAGTCGATTTGGATCAATTTTAAAAAAATTGATTTTTGACCCCCGGAGGGAGTTAGGGGTCCTGTAGACCCCGAAAATGAGTTTACCCAGAGACGGGACATACTTTTTTTGGACTCAAGACAAAATTTTGGGTAGAACGATTGCCATAACAACGGGAAATAAAAAATTGGTTTTGTTATCCCTATAGGGAGGGGGTCCAGTTGATCAACAAAATGATTTTTCCCCGAGTCGGAGCATACTTTTTGGAATCAGGAGAAAATTCTGAGTCTATTAAAAAAAGAAAAATTTGTATGCATAAAGTAAAAGTTAGCCCGCAAAAAAAGACGCACATTTTTCCTTTAAAGAGTAAATAATTGAATTTAAAGGTATTATCAGTTTTCCAAGAGTAAACTTTATGTGCCATTTGTTGGAATTTTATCTCTTATTTATGGTTTTATGTGGATTCCTTTTTCATATGCTTTTGTTATAGAAAATGAAAATTTGTGAGTTTTTTTTGTCATTTTATGCATAACTGTATTGCAATTACTGTACCGATATATAGTACCGAGCGCCTATCGGCACTCAAAGCGTGAACGTGCATGGCATTCTTGCATGGGCGTGCATAAATTATAAATGCCATCATTGAATTCTCCATGGCCTCTGTAAAAAATTTACCGTAGGAGTAGACCCATGATCGACCCCTCATGTTGCTCTTCTCACCACCCTCTACATCGTGGTATAGGTTGGTAATGATTTGGAGTTCACCATTAAAAAATTGCCTGTACACATAAACGAACACAAGCGCTTTATATAAGGATTTCTTTTTATACCAAATTTAGACCTCAACATGACTGTGGTTTTGGTTCATTCATCATTAAAGATAACATAATAAATATAATTTTTAATTATTCCAGGCTTGGACTATGCCTTGGAATGCTAGGTATATATGCAACAATTTGGACATACATGAAATTTCGAAAAAGTTCGTTCTCCTGTATAAATTCTCAATTTGAAATTTTAGCAAATGCATCAGTAGCAACAAAGAAAATTATGAAATCCGTAACTATGATCGCAATAGTAGTTTCACTTACATGGCCAACTTCCTTTGTAATAATTACTATCGCTAGTTCTTATCCCGATTCAACAGCTGCACAACTGTTAAGGAAATATAGTGCAGTTTTGATAACTGCTGGGATTTCTACAAACTATTTTATTTTTTATGCATTTAGGTATGATAATGAGATTTAAAAATTGAGTTTTACACAAAATTGGATTTAGCACAGAATACCGAGATGCATTTCAACGCCAGCTTATGATTTTACCATGTTTTAAATTAAAATTTGAATCAATTGGCATTGTTTTTGTTAGTAGAGTCGATGGGGTTTCAAGAAATGTTACATAAATAATACATCTAGATTAAATTGTTTATTATAACTTTAAAATAAAATATTTGAAAAAAGCACCATCCAACAGGTACGTATTTAGAAGAATCTAGGATCATGGTTGGCAAACATTTTTTCAAAAAAACATTTGGAGCTAGTTTCCTTTAGGCCACCCACAGGGGCGAAAATCGAATTTTCAGATTTTTAAAAATTTTTACAGAAATGACCCATATAAGGATTTTTCCATGTGAAAAACACGAATTTTGGCCTGAAATCCTATGTAAACATGAGAAATTTGCCTTTTTAAGTGTATTTCGTTGACCCATCATTTTGCGTTATCCGAGGCGCTCCAGGGAGGCAATGCTCCAGGGAGGGGGGACTTAAAAAGACGAATTTCTCATGTTTGCACCGCAACTCACTAATGTTCATCACATAATTAATACTTACGAGTATTACTCTATTTTGGGATTTAACATTTTATTTGGCTACGACTCAATTCTTCGAAGACATTGAACTAGCGAGTGCAATTGGCTATTATCAAAATGATTGAAATCTTTGACGTTAGCGAAATTACTTCTTGCAGAAAAGTTCTTGTAGAATTGATATTGCACTTATAGGGTATTATTAAAAATAAGAAATTAAAGTTATTTCATTTTTAGAGTATTATGTTTCAAACTATACAAAATGAAATAAATTCGGATTTTTTATCGAATAAAGGGCGGTGGGATACTTGCGGACGGACATTTGCGAATGGGACATTTGCGGACGGGACTTTTGCGGACGGGACATTTGCGGACGAAACGTTTGAAAAATTCAAATTTTTCAAAAAATATAATTGGTCAATAAACTCTAGAGTATTGTCTTTATTTACACATAAATAACTTGAGCATATACAATTCAAAAATATGAATAAAAAATATCAAAAATATACATAAACATTTTTATTATTTTCAGTCTTTCTTACAATAATCTTTCACATAGGATTCTTTTCCTTCTTCAAACCCACCCTTTAGATCTTCTTCCTTGAAATCAGAGCCTTTCTCCATATAGTCTAAAAAATAAAAAGTTATATACCAAAGTCAACAGGTCTTATATTATACCTGCATTTTCAAACTTGCTACTCCGCTCTTCTTGAAGGTCGACTTTGGCTAAAATAAACGAATTGAATAGGCAAATTTAAAACTAGTTCTGAAAGAAAGAAGGGAACACATGCTATGAAACTACTAAACTAATCATAATAGGAATCACAGCATGCATTTTAAGGAAAAAATGAATAATCTAAAGCTTACTCCCTTTGAGTTCAGCGGACGGTTTTAGAACAACAGCAAGATCTTCACCCATCGGCTCGACGGCGAATTCTAACCTACCTAAATTTGGAAATTGAAACAATTTAGTTTAGAGACGAGATATCTCAAAAACTTGAACAAGGCCCAGTAAAAAGTTTCCCGAAATTCTTTATAACAAACATATGTCTCCCATTTTTAGAGTCATTAAGCACGAACCGTTTTTGATTTTAGTTATACTCGATTGCCTTACCGTCAGCCTATCTGCCTCATGGTGGTTTTTTGGCAAAAATTAGTGGAAATTCGAAATTTTAAAAACGAGTCATGTCGATCGACTTAGCCCAACGAGACGAGTAAAACGAGGTATATATTGTTCACGAAAGAAGAAAACTCACATGGCCAAGTGGTTAGTGTGCAAGGATTGCACTTATAGGTCGCGGTTTCGAATCCCGGCCCGAAATTAAAGATTTCCAATTTTCATGAAATGTTTGCATATGCCTATTTTTGGTCATAGTTCATTTTCCTGATATTATTTTTTCATGGTTCATCCGCAGCACACGGACGGACCACAAAATTAAAAAAATTACAGAAAAAATCATCCAAAATTTGCTATTTTTCAATTTCTGACAAGGAACCATCTCCAACTGTCAGGTCAAAACCTATATCAAAATGAATTTTATGTTAAAGAGCACCAAAAAATACATCGAAAAACGTGAAAAAAGTTTCCCCGTGAGACGCCTCTGTGGACCTGGAGGCCAAAATGTGTTATTTTGGATCATTTTTATATAAATAATCAATTTTGTTCAATTTTTTCTTTAAAAATATAATTTGTTATTAAAAAAGAAGTATTTAAAATTAAAAATTCAATAAAAATGATTGAATTCATGACCAAATTTTAGTAGAATTTAAATTAGAAGCCTTCATGGCTAATTGGTAGAATTCCTGACTTTCACTTGGACATGTTGAGTTCAAGTCCCACCCTAGGTCTTGTAAAAATCTGAGTGTGGCAGAACTTGCGGTTCCCTTGTAAGCGCGCCCACTTTTTTTACGCTGTGCGATAAACGGATCGTATATAGAGGGGCACCCAAGGATGAGTGAGGTTCCTTCCCAAAACAGAATCCTTCTTTAATGATTTTTGCCAACTCATAAAGGATAGGGCTCCTTGTTTTCAGACCGGTCCGATAAGGGGATTTCTTCGAAAATCATTTTACTCACAAAAACTTAATGTCAACTAAAACTTCATGAAATTTGGAGCTTTTTTTGTTTTTTACAGTTACTTCTTAATTGCCAATAGCTTCGAGATTTAACGTTTGAAAAATGAAATTTTTGAACTTCGTATGCATGTTTTCGTTGTAATAAACAAACTTATTTGGTTTTTGCACACAAATTCCATCACAAATATATCTGCATCGTTAACTATTCAGAATTTATTTTAGAAAAGATATTTGCACATGATCTTGGCGTTTTTGTGCCAAATTATACTCCTTAAAAGAGAAGTGTGTGACTGTCTGTGCGGGTTAACTTTTTTATTCGTTCTAAAAAATTTTTCTTTTTACTCATAATCGACTCAGAATTTTTCCTGATTCCAAAATTGTATGCCTCGACTTTGGGAAAAATCATCTAAGGGATCTATGGGACCCCCTTCTGAAAAGGAGCCAAAATATGCAAATTTCAAAAAGTTCCCTAAATCAGCTTTTTGCACTCGGGATTTTCGGGTATGGGAAACACGAATCCGAAGGATTTTTTGAATTTTGACTTTAATGGATCCCTTTTGGAAGGGATATAGGCCCTATTTCTGGATTGAACCGTACGGTTCACGGTTGACAGTAAACCGTACGGTTCAATCCAGGAATATGGCCATAGAAAGGCCGGGCGCAGTGGGAAATCACTCAGGGCGTGAGATTGAAAGCTGAGCGCCTCAGTAATCGCTCTGAACGCGAGGGCAAAAAGGATAATGGATAAATGAAACAAAAGAAGGAGCAAGGATAAGGGATGGGGAAGAAGGGGAAAATGTAGAAGGCAAAAAGAAAGGAGAAGGGGAAAGAAGAAGGAAAAAAAGGAGAAAGAAAAAGGAGGAAGGAGAAGGGAGAAAGGTAATAAGGGGATTGTGAAAGGAGAAGTGAGAAAGGAATAGGGAGAGAGGAGAAGGGACAAAGAGAAATGAAATGGAAGAATGGGCTCAAATAGCACCGGAGGCGCTATTTGAGCGTCGAAGGCGCGTTGATCTATGAACTGTTTGTTTCTTACAACAAAAACATGCACACGGAATTCAAATATTGCCAACTAAAACGATCCCTAAGCCATTAGCGATTCAGAATTTACTATAAAACATAAAATGCTTTAAATTTCATGAATTTTCGGGTGACATTAAGTTTTTTTGATTTTTTGGAAGGACTAAACATTTAATTTATTACGCCCTTATCGGACCCCCCCCCCCCCAAAATCTATTTTCTACGGAAGACGGTCTCCTTAGACCTATATTTTTTGCTTATACTATAGATTGTTTTGACCCTAGAGAGTATTTTACCATGCTTATCTTTGGGTTTTCTTTCGACATCTTTGGGAAAAGGATTTGGGTAAAGGCCTTGAATTTTTGCTACAGGCGGCCCTATAAATTTAAATCAAAATCTTTTCATGGATGGAGAGTACCCTCTATTCTTACTTTTCTGCTGATTTTGATTCAAACTAGACGTACCAGTGCTGGATTGTAGTCGAACAGCCATAGACTGGCTATAAATAATCTTAACTTTTTTTATGCCTCATTACATTATACCTGATTACATTAGCAAGTCTATTAGTAATTTGAATTGATTTTGCACCAATCATTTTTAAGTATATTTGTTAAAATAAATAGCAAAATAAGCCTGACTTGAAGATATGAGAACTAGTCACAATATAAAAATATCAACAATAATCTCAAAAACTAAAAACTTGTGCAATGAATAACAGGGAATGTATAAATAAGCGAAAGTGAAAAGATTGTAAACAGCTTTTTTTGCAGCTATTTCGAGAGTACAAAGAGGCGGTCTTTTCTCTCAGCCTTCAATTCCAAGACATGTGCATTCATCTACCGCAATCGATGCCATTTCAAAAGAAATTTCACAACAAGCCCATTAGTATGCAAAAGAAGAAAAAGAATAACACGTAAACAAAAATAGGCAACTGCTGCAGACGAAAAAAACAAAAAGTTATTCATAGAAAAATCATACATTTAATAAAAAGTAAAATATTTATTGAAAAAATAACAAATAATAAGCAAAAAATATGGGATCTTATGCACTTCGCACCATCCCTCAAATTTGAGAGGTCCAAAGTGCACTGATCAGTGCAGTTCGGCTCTCTCAATGTTTGATTTATGCGAATTTGGGGGGGGGGCGAAGTGCATAAGTTCCAAAATATGACCCGATCTATTCTAAAAAGATAACAAAATCTATTATGTACAGGATATCCCAGCATAACCTAGCAGATAAGAAAATTCGATATGTCAACAAGGGTAAAAGATTTTCAAAAACGGTTTTTTGTAAATTGCTTCATAATCATCCCGTTTTGTGTAAAAATATTTTCATGATTTTTGAATAATTTTGTGTATTAAAGCGAAAACCTGAATTTTTTTCCTTATGGAATTTTCAAAAAATAACAACGCCATCTTGTAGAGCGCATCGAAAAACGGTAGTACCTCAATTTTTGTAAAAATCGGAGGTACCCTGTTCGAGAGAATTCAATTCAAATTTGCTAAAAATTGCATATTTTACCGTTATTTTATGTAATTTTCGGCCATATTTAGCAAACTTTTAATTAAATTTCCTCGAAAAGGATATCTCCGATTTTCACAAAAATTGGGGTACTACCGTTTTTCGATGCGCTCTACAAGATGGCGTTGTTATTTTTTGAAAATTCCACTAGGAAAAAAATTCTTAAAATACTAAAGTAAAAAATCTCTGTTTTGTTCACATTCAAGGGGCCTCCAGCTTCAGAGTCAAAAAATATTTTTGCGGGTCCTAGATTTGGCCCGGAACTAAGTCTAAAACAAAGTAGGAGTGCTGTAGATAATTTTTAGGGCCAATCGGAAGCTCGCATGGGAACAAAGTTTTTTCTAGAGCCATTTGTTTGAATTTTTGATCCCTCAGGAGAACTGGGTTGTTGTGTATTTCCATTGTAAAATCTAAGTTTTCGACCATTTCTTCCACAACATGACCCCATACACCCAATATAAAAGTTGTAGCCCGCATCTCCAGTTGTCCAACGACACCGAGATCATCAAAATTGGATTTAACCATCAAGAGTTATGCTCGAAATACTAAAATGGAAAAAATACCCTATAAGGCCCAACATTCATAGGACCCAAAATGGACCTTTTTTAAGTTTGCACGCCATTTCAAATGCACCCATGTGTTTATTTTGATTCCAAATTTCATATTCCATCATCAGTTCGCCTAGTGCCGCGGCAACCCCAAAAAGTTCGAACTTTCGAGACATCGCCTCTTAAAAATTCTTTCAAAGAATTTTTTAAATGAATTTAATTTTTTTGTTAATCAAATTTTTCGTTAATTAATTTTTTCGTTCAATAAACAATTTCTCTTTTAATTCCTGATTCAATCGGAAAAAATTTATAGAGGAAAAAAATCTTTGACAAAAAAAGGACTATAAAACGAGATCTTTTTGAATAATTCGCTGAGCAGATCGAAGAGAAATTCCGATCTTTTTGGCAATTTTTCGTGAAGAATTGACTTTGCTTGAATGATCTTTTTGGATCAATCTTGCAACTTTTCTGATATTTTCTTCAATCCTGGCTTTTGATGTTTTACCTCGACCTGCACAATTTACATTTAGGTCCTTTTCTTCAAAGAGCTTAATATCATCATGAACGGTAGACTTAGAAACACTGAGAATCTGCAATTTCCCTGACAGAATATCCATTTTCATGCATTCGATTGATAGCAGGGCAGAATTCTTTCATTTTTATTGCTTAAAACCCCATATATTTCACCGAAAAGTTCAAAATAGCAAAAAAGATGAGAAATAAGTCGAAAAAATGAAGTTTGAAGTTTCTATTGAAGACTGTCGAAAAAACACGTTAAAAACATTTTTTTAAGTGTCCGTTTTTTGTGCGCCACCATACATAAAAATTACAATATCCCCTCCCCCATCCGCTCCTTGGTGCTGTTCCGGAAGTAAGAACAGAATCCCAGAACCGGAAATCGAAAGTGAAAACTTCCGATTCCGATTCGGTGCAGATTTTCAAATTTCGAAACCGGAAGTTTTTACTTCCGGTTACGGGATCCGGTTCCGACTTTTGGAGCACGACAATGAGCCTTTTAGAAAAAGAAGACAACAGAAAATTTTGTATTCGCAGTGTTTCTGGGAGGCCCAGTTGATCCAGGTTTTTATAAGAACTCAAAAAATCTATCATTCCACAAATAAAACTTTCAATCAATTTTAATCGACATAGAATAGTAAAACTTTTATCAAGTTTTACAGTTTTTAGCTTTTTCTGTCAAAACTATGAAAATTGCTTATTTGAATTTCAAAACAGTTCGAACAGTAAAACGAAAACCCTTTGGCAAAATCCTACACATTTGAGGAATTTTTTGTTGAATTTATGTGCTTCGGCGCTCCCAGGCAATGTAGTATGACGAAAATGAAGACCAAACCTGTTTCCAAGACAAAAAGCTTATATAGCACGTTCTCGTTGCTAAGTGAATCATTCGACTTTTTATCTAGATAGATTTTTCATTGTTATCTTTTTTTTGATCACCTTTACGCGCCAAGAGAAATTTTGGTACTATTTCAGAAGATGTGACCCACCAAAAATATCCTACTACATTAAATGTGTAGTGCCTGTCTGTGTGTCAAAACGATCTTGGGAACGCTTGATTTAAACTGCCACAACTAAAACAAAAGTTGTAGGGAACGATGAGAGAAGACGATTTTGTGAGGGTACCCCCTCAAAAATTTTTTGTTGGGTTATTAGCTATAACCACGATTATAAAAATTGTTATTAGTTATAACTAATAACATTTTTATCATTGAAATCGGAGACAAAAAATTTTTTCACTTTTTTGTATTTTTTTTATTTTACTCTAAAATCTCGACAAGTACCGTTCGGAGTCACATTTTAATCTAGAGTAAGACGCTCGGGAGTACCATTCGTAGTCACTCTCGGAGAAACCGCGAGCGCGTTAGCGCTCGACCCCCTGGTACTTGCTATGAAAATTACAATTTTTATTTTAAAAAAAATAGAAATTTTTTCGTCAAAAATTTTTATTTTTTAACAAAAATGACCAAATTTTTCATTTTTTTCAAGAAACTTTCTGAGCAAAAAGTGGGTCACCCACCTATGCCAAAATTGTATATTTTTATTTTTTTGAATTTTAGCCATGCCAGAAAACGAAGACGACAAACCTTTATTGGTCACTTTAAGTGGAAAATTGTATGATATTAGGAATTTTGCTAAAAAGCACCCTGGCGGTAGAAAAGTATTAGAAAAAGTTTCTGGTGGTGATGTTGATAGGTTTATGAAAGGAGAAGAAAG
>JAQGBS010001580.1:0-15300 GCA_034698545.1 Acrobeloides obliquus
TTCGAAAAAGAAGGAAAAAATAGAAAAAATTTGAAAAAATAGGAAAAATAGGACAAAAATTGAAAAAATTGAAAAAGAAGGAAAAAATAGAAAAAATTTGAAAAAATAGGAAAAATAGGACAAAAATTGAAAAAGTTCGAAAAAGAAGGAAAAAATAGAAAAAATTTGAAAAAATAGGAAAAATAGGACAAAAATTGAAAAAATTGAAAAAGTAAGAAAAATAAGAAAAAATAGAAAAAATAGGAAAAAATAGAAAAAATTCGAAAAAATAGGAAAAGATTGAAAAAATTGAAAAAAAAAATTTTATACATTGTGATTACGTAAACATTGAACTGACTCCCCCCCCCCCCCCCATCTACATGATTACGTAATATCTGGATGACCCCTCAAGAAAATTTTGTAAAACGCTATCTGAAGTACACGTACATGTTACTACAATTAAAAATGCATCGTGTAATACACGTTTGTATCCTTGACATCATGTAATACACGTTTACCCCCTTGGAAATTTTGTTATGTAACAAAGTTACGTTTTTGTCTAGCTTTTGTTACGTTTTTGTCTAGCTCCACTTGAAACTCTCTTATCTACGTAAATAAATGCTCTCTGGGGAACTAGGAATTACTTTGAAAAAAACAAACTACCTCATAGGTTAAAAAAGAGAAAGAGATTAACTCAGAAATCGGCATCTATGCAAATGATGTTATAAGCTCATGAAAACAAGAAGATAAAGATAGAAAGAAGCCAAATGGAAAAGATCTCTCAACAAATTTTGGAATTTTTTGAGCGGCTTCAACATTTGCTATGTAAACGAAATTTTTTGGAAAAAAGAAGCCTTAAAAAAATTTTATTTTTGGAAATTTGCAGTCGTTCGGAATAGGAAAAGTGCTTCACAATGTAGGAAATAAGAAAAAGCTAACAAAAAATATCTAAACCTGTGATATAGTCTGTTTCTGCGCCAGGTTCAAAATTTTTGACAGCTCATAGTCAAATTGTCAGGAAGCTAGACGACCGCATTGAAGTGGGTTTCTTACCTAAAAATTTTTGTCGATAGATATTTGTTTCCTGAACTTCAGTGCTTTCGTCTCAATGTCTTAAAATTTTGATTTCTCTGTAAAAAAATGAATTTTTCGAAAAATTCATTTTTTGCAAAAAATTGGAATTTTTTATGGAAGACGATATCACCATCGAGTTTCTCGCATAAAAATATCCATATGCAAAATTTACAACAATTTTGAATGCTGCAAAAATAAACCGCTCCGAGCGGGACCGAACCGTCTCTTAAATGCAAGGCGTCTGGTATCCTAACCACTTGATTATCACTGTCGAAAGCTTTAAAACATAGAAAACGGACTATATTGTTATCGCCTTTGATGTAAATTTTTATGCTGAGTAGCCAAAAATCGCAAAAATATGTAAATTTTCCAAGAACCCCAAAATGATACATTGACCTTTGCACATTAAAAGTTCTTCTTCGGAGCTCATATTTTATGACTTATTCATGTTGTTATCACTTAATAACAGTACATATTACAGGGTGGAGCAAAAAAGTGAGTTTTTGTGATTTTTTGAAATCTAATTTTTCTAAAAATGACAATGGGATAATTTTATGCTGTGAATCGATTGCGCGCATTCGCGAACCCTAAACATGCTTCACTAACCCTGATCATTCTGATCGAAAAAAAGTTCTCCTTTTTGTTAATATTCGAAAAGTTCATGAAAAATGAAGCATTTTTTGTTTTTACGTTAAATTCTGAATCGCTAATGGTTTCGAGATAATCGCATGTGAAGTTGGCGAGATTTGAAATCTGTGTATTACAACGAAAACATGAACGCGGTGAAAATTCGGCATAGAATGGGACAATCGTTCAAACAACACATGAACGAGTTTACCAAGAAAGAGACGGCAATTGTACTTGTAATTCCCTTCATCGTCCCGTTCTTGTTCGCCTATCGATTCGTCCCGT
Source organism: Acrobeloides obliquus (assembly GCA_034698545.1). Lineage (NCBI taxonomy): Eukaryota > Metazoa > Nematoda > Chromadorea > Rhabditida > Cephalobidae > Acrobeloides > Acrobeloides obliquus. The sequence goes on from JAQGBS010001580.1 coordinate 1,966, forward strand.
ATTGTATATGCCGAAAATTCGTCCCTGAATCAATAAAAGTTGTGTATTGACGCGAAAATTCAAAATTTTTTTGGCAGTTTTTGTAAGTCGATGAAAAACGAAATTTTTTAAAATGAATTGTTGTCGTTTTTTAAAGTAATTCGTTGGATGTTGGCAATTAGAAATTTTGTTTATTACAACGAAAACATGTACTTGAATGTTTCTACAATAATTTTTAACTTGCATCAATTAAAAGTTAAGTATTGAAGCGAATATTCAAAATGATTCGATTAATCGCTTCAATACTCAACTTTTAAAAATTATTGTAGAAACATTCAGGTACATGTTTTCGTTGTAATAAACAGATTTCAAATTTCGTCCACATCACACGCGATTTTCTCGAAACAGTTAGCGTTTTAGAGAAAATTCAAAAAAGTTTGTGTATTATAGCGAAAACATGTACACACATTCAAAATTTCAAACGCAATTATCTCGAAAACTACGACGATTCAGAACATGCCATAAAAAAATGCGCCATTTTTCATGAACTTTCCAAAAATATCAAAAAAGGACAACTTTTTCCGCTTGGACTGGTTCTTGGGAGTTCGATGCAAAAATTGTCATTTTTTCAAACCCCAATTTTCCCTAAATCAAGGAAGCATTTTCAGGGTTCGGTAATGCGCGCAACCGATTCCCTCATATAAAATTACCCCATACATTTTTAGAAAAATAAATTCCCGTGTCCCAGAAAATCACAATAATGTACTTTTGTGCCGCCCTGTACTTTTCTGACCTTTTCCCAAACATATGCATACATAGTTTATTTATTTGTGTGTGCCTAAATAGATGATCGTGAACTTCGTATATATAAGAAAAAGAATTTTCAGTTTCTGCAAAAATTCTCGGAACTAGCGCACTCTTATCAATTTTTGGACAATTTTCTTTTGCAGAAAGCATTGGATACAAAGCGAGGGTGGAAACGAATGCTGTTTGGTGGGGGGAGGCTTATCTATTTCGACTAGACCAAGAGGGCACTTGCAAAAGTTTACTGTAAGTGTGTAAATAAATAAAGTGCAATAGCACGAAATTGGCATAAAATGATAACTCTACATATGGCATTTCCTAGCAAGGGAAAAAAGGAGTCACCCTTGGTGCAGGAGAAAGTTGCCCAAATTTCTTCTTTATGGTCTGCGCCAACCGGCTGATGAAAGACATCAGGCATTTTTCAGGCATCAGGCATTTTTAAATGCCTACTTCTTTCAGGCATCTTTTTAAAATATCCGGTTTTTTGTGCGCCACTCTGTGTATTAAAATTTTTATATCGACGAAATAAAAAAGCATAGAATTTTGGGTACCACTTCGGATTAACGACCGCCAATGACAAAGTTATGAAGTTGAAAATTTTTTTCAAAATCATCCATTTTAGGAGTATTTTTATGCGAGAAATTGATCGCGCGCATTCCCGAAGCGTGAAAAAGAATACGTTTCGTGAAAACGAGCCTTTTATAATGCAATCAGGCAAAAACAACTACTATCACGCTTTATCGATGCGCGCCATAAAAATTGAAAAAAGATCATAAAAATAACATGCTTATGAAGTATAAAAGGCTCATTTTCACGAAAAGTATTCATTTTCACGCTTCAGGAATGCGCGCAAGCAATAATAAATAAAATGCATGATTTTGAAAAAATTTCCAATCTCAGAACCCTGTCATTTGTGGTTGTTAATCCGAAGTAGTACCGAATTTTGTTTATTGCTTATGGAGACACAATATCTTTTCGGGCATTCGGTGCGGTATGAGTTGGTTGATTTGTAGCTGGATAGTGTAGTTGATAAGAGGGTGGCTAAAAAATTTTTCATGTAGTAGCTAAAAAATTGTACTTTTGCGAATTTTCGAGCAATTTTTTGTTAAAGAGGAGGGGAGTAACAATTATGGCTTATTCTCTGAAAATTTTTTTTGCCAAAACAGCCTATATAGGGGTAAAATCATGCGAAAAACCGATTGCGCGTATTTCCGAAGCTTGAACATGCTTCCTTGACCTTGATTCAGGGAAATGAGAGTGTGTATTGAAGCGAAAATCCAACATGTACTAATTTCCCTGAATCAGAGTCTTCAGGAATCAAGCTTCGGGAATGCGCGTAATCGATTCCTCGCATGAAATTACCCCCCAGAAATATGTTTTTGAGGGAGAAATTTCAAAATTTTTCGATTTTCGCTTCAATACACACACCTATTTCCCTGAATTAGGGAAATAGATGGAAGCATTTTCACGCTTCGGAAATGCGCGCAATCGATTTTTCGCATTTAGAGGCTCTAAATAGGATTCATAAATCCAGTTGGTATAATTACCTGCTCTAGGCACTCTGTATAACTATTCACAAATCCAATTGGTATATCTATCTGTTGAGGATATGGATGACCCTGTCCTGGATAGGCAGAAGCATTGTAACTAGGATAAACCGTATTCCCATTTATGACTCCAGGATGTTGAATTGATTGGGTTATACTCGTTGTGTTGTTAATTTGTTCTTGCCCAAAACTTTTTCTTGAAGGCTCAAGAAAATATTTTGTAAATGTATAAGCTCGGTAGATCACCACATAAAAATAGATATATAGTATATAAACGGCTAGTATGATAATAGTAATTAAGATATAAACTGCTATCTCTGCTGCTGCATCTAAAAATCTAATAAAAACATCGAATTATTATTTAAATTTACCATGATTATAACGCTTGTCGGTTATAAGAATAGGTATACCAAATAGTAAACTTAATAATGTACCAAAGATCTGAAGGACGGAATAAATCATCCCAATGATCTAAATTAACACTAAAATCATGTTTCAACAAAGGGTCAAAAGAGCCAAAAATTCTATATCCAAAAAGTGGGAAAATTTTCTTTCCATTCCAAAAAAGTGATGGCAAAGGTCAAAATTAAAAAAAAATGTCGCCAATAGCTCAAATTTTTATTTTTAAACATGTTATTAGTAAAGTAAGAAAGTATTTTATCAAGTTTTTTTGGGTGTCCCCATTTTTTGCACACTTTGGGAAGCCGTGTAAAACATATGTAAAATATTGCAAAACTAACATTCAAGATCAAATATGGCAAATAAGCCCAGGATTTGTCTTTCGTAACAGCATAAATAATAGCATAATTGGGTATGAACAAAATGATCATTAAGAGTAACCAAAAATTTCCAGTACACAATGCAAGGATAATTATTAGCACTGTAAAAACTATACCTAGTATAGCGACTGCCTTAGCACCAGTCTAAAAAGATTTTTACAATTTTTACGTCAATTAACAAGTAAACTCTGTGTTGTTGAAAAGCTACAAATTTGCGAATTTATAACTTTTTAAATCGTTTCAATAAAAAACATTTTTAGATATTGAAATTCAGGAAATCTGTGTATTAAAACGATTGGCAAGCTTTCCAAAACACGTTTACAAGTAGTGTGCAGGCAATTTTAATTAAAAATTTGAATTGGCATGATTTCGTTTCAATATACAGATTTTTGGCTCCTGCTCCGGAGGGCATTCAATTTTTTAATTGCCAGTGCACTACGTTTACACTTACACGTATTGGTATGCCAGCACAAGTTGGTTCATTTATCATCTTCTTTATGTCGTATTTTAAAAAGCTAAATCCAAAAGTAAGTATTTTATAAATTTGTCAAAACTAAAAGCCCAAAAGGATATAAACAACCCCTCTCACGTAATTATAGAGCTCCAGAAATCCGTTTTCGACAAAAAAGTAATAGGGAAGAGTGTATGCTGAAAAGGCTTACAATATCAGACCTTTTTGGGAGTGTATCCCTCTTAGGGGTACGTAATTGGTCAAAATCAAAAAATTTCATCGGATTCGTATTCATCATACATTCTTCTCTACTACTGAAAATTTTTTTGTCGAAAACGGATTTCTGGAGCCTTATATATTAAGTTTTGTACGATTTGAGTAATTTTGAATCAACCCAATAAATTTAAAATGATTCATAAATTCGCGTCAGAATCAAGTAGATTGTTGATTATTTTTACCTAACTCGGCGAGTGAAAAAATTTGTAATTTTTCCGTTGTCGCAAACCAAATAAATGATTAGAAACCTGTTATTTGTGTATTGGTATCCCTTCATGTAATTTTTTACAATGTCATAAGACAAAAAATTGATTTTATCTTTTCATGACCATTTTTTTATCAACATTTCATTTATTATTGAGTTGAAAGCACCAGTCTACTTTTAAAGAGTTAGTACCATGTGAAAGAGAACATTTTGAAACATTTTTTGCTATTCCGGCACTACTTGAAAATCTAATGGAAACAAAGTTATGAACAAAACAAAGTCGCGAAAAAATTTGTGTTTAAACATTGAAATGAAAATGAAAACAATAAGCCTGCACTCAATGTTTATTGACACGATTGATCGAATATCATAGAATTCTAAAACATTAAACGCGCTATGTGTGTCTGTTTGTACTATCTACTAGTCACCTTAGGTCGAATTCCGTCACGGTTTATACCAATCGATAGGGCTCGATGAGAGAAGAAAAATGGCACCAAGATCATGGGAATACCCTTTAAGAATAATTTTTTGGCCCTATAACATGTTTAACGAAAAGCTTATCATCATTTAATGTTAACTAATAAGGGGATTGCATGACCGAATGGCGAAAACGCTTGGCTCTTAAAATGTGCTCTCAGGTTCGATTCCCATCTCCTTGGAAGCGGAAACACAAGGAAGCACTCGGAGGTGCTCGGAATAACTCTGAAGTACTCGGAAGCGCTCGGAGGCTCTCTTAAGCACTCAGAGGTACTCTGAAGCACTCTGAGGTACTCGGTAGAACTCGGAAGAACTCAGAGACGCTCGTAAGCTCTGGGAGGCGCTCATAGACACTCAGAGGCGCTCGTAAGCACTCGGAGGTGTTCGGAAGCAATCGGAAACAATTGGATCAAGGCGAAGATCTCGTTCAGGGCGCTCGGAGACTATCGATCGGAAAAGCTTCTCTCCCTTCCGAGCGCAATAGCGCTCGGTCGCCCAGTTTTTTTCAATCTAAATCCGTTAGGGTCAAGTGATAGCTCAAAAAATTCCTTGTGTCATGCTGAACAACTTTATATAGGAGAGAGCATAGAATTTTTCATAAATTAGGTGGAGGAATAACAACAAAATTGATGGGTAAGAGGCTAGATTTAATAAAGTTACAAAATTCGTGGGTAAATTTTTCATAAATGTGTAGAATTTAGATATTAGGTCTCAATACACGTGTTTGTCGAGAGTTGGAAGAAAATTTGGAACCACACATATTGTACACTTGTTGTAACTTCACTATGCAACTCCAAACAGCAATCATAAAATAGGCTTTCATTTCAATAGCCCAAAACAATTTTGAAAAATTTACTCGTCTCATAGAGACGAATAAAAATTATAAAAAGTTCTACGATGGCCTTTTTATGAAAATTTAAGGATCTTTGTAAAAATGAAATTTTTGAAATAATTCCTTTCAATAAACAGATCTTGAATTAGGAATTTATACGGCATCAATCCCTTCGCTTCAATACACAAACACTTTAAATTTTTCATGCAATTTTCTTTCTCAAATATCTAAGGGTTAACGATTTAGAATTTATTTCCAAAGCAAAAGTTGATCGCCACAATATGAAATTTATTTTAACTTTTTTGTTTAAAAGTGGACTAGTCCTTTAACGACCACAAATGACAGAGTTCTGAAATCGGAATTTTTTTCAAAATCAAACATTTTAGGACTATTTTTATGCGAGAAATCAATTGTGCGCATTCCCGAAGCGTGAAAGCGAATACGTTTCGTGAAAGTGAACCTTTTATACTGCAATCAGGCAAAAACAGCTATCAAGCTTTGTCTATGCGCGCCATAAAAATTGGAAAAAAGATCATAAAAATCGCATGCTTATGAAGTATAAAAGGCTCATTTTCACGAAACGTATTCGTTTTCACGCTTCGGTAATGCAATCGATTTCTCGCATAAAAATACCTCTAATATGCTTTTTGAAAAATATTTTTCGACTTCATAACCCTGTCATTTGAGTCGTCAATCCGAAGTAGTACTGATTTTGTTTATTGCTTATGGAGCCACAATATCTTTTCGAGCATTCGGTGCGAGATGAGTTGGTCAATTTTTAGCTGGATCGTGTAGTTGATAACTGGGTGGCTAAAAAGTGTTTCATGTAGTGGCTAAAAAACCGTACTTTTACGAATTTTCGAGCAATTTGTTGTAAAAAAAATTTCTAATATGACCCATTGGGGGAAGGGGGATTTCTATACGAAAAATCGTTTGCGCGCATTGAAAAATCATAAAAACGCTCCCTGACCATAAAATCGAAGAAAAATCCAGAAATTTTCGTTGTTTTTTTCAAATTTTCTGTTATTTCATGGTTAGAAAGAAATTTTCAAGATTTTTCAATGCGCACAAACAACAATTTCTCGCATAGAATACCTTCACATATGATCATTTTTGTAAAATTAGTTTTATATGATAAAACTAGTTTTATCTGAAAGACTTAGGCCTAAGCTTAGGCTTAAGCTTAAACCTAGGTCTAAGCCCAAACCTAGGCTTAAGCTTAGGCTTAGGCCTAAGAGTAAGCCTAAGCCTAGGCTTGGGCTTAGGCTTAAGCCTAGGCCTAAGCTTAAGCCTTTCTGATAAAACTAGTTTTATCAGATAAAGCTGATTTTCACATAAAACGGTAACATATTTACCTGTTCTAGACATTCAGTATAACTATTCACAAATCCAATTGGTATATCTATCTTTTGAGGATATGGCTGACCCTGTCCTGGACAGGTATAAGCATTGTAACTAGGACACGTATTCCCATTTACGACTCCAGGATGTTGAATTGATAGGGGTTTACTCGTTGTACTGTTCATTTGTTCTTGCCTAGGACTTTTCCTTGAAGGCTCAATGAAATCTTTTGTAAATGTATAAGCTCGGTAGATCACCATATAAGAATAGACATATAGTATACAAAGGGTTAACATGATTATAAATAAGATAAAACCTGCTGCTGCAAAAATGTATTAAACAAATCTAATTATTATTTACATTTACCATTATTATCACGCTTGTCGGTTATAAAAGGTATAACAACTTGTAAACTTATTAATTTACCAAAGATTTTAATGGCGTAAAAATATAATGGCCCGAAGAACTAAATTAACACTAAAATCAAAACAATTTTTTTCACGTGGATGGGCCCCTAACTATTGTGTAATAGCTCGAATTTTTATTTGCAAACATGTTATTAGCAAAGTAGGAAAGCATTTTATCAAGTTTTTTTGGGTGTTCCCATTTTTGCACAATTTGGGAAGCCGTGTGAAACATATGTAAAATATTGCAAAACTAACATTCATAATCAAATATGGCAAATAAGCCCAGGATTTGTCTTTTATAACAGCATAAATAATTGCATAATTGGGTAAGAAATAAATGATCCATAAGAGTAACCAAAAAATTCCAGTAGAAAATGCAGCAATAAATATTAGCACTGTAAAAATTATGCCTAGTATAGCGACTGCCTTAGCACCAGTCTAAAAAGAGTTTTACAATTTTTACATCAATTAACAAATAAACTCTGTGTTGAAGAGCTACAGAGTCGCGGATTAATAATTTTTTTAAAATTGTTTCAATACAAAACACTGATAGATATTGAAATTCAGGGAATCTATGTATTAAAACGATTGGCAAGCTTTTCAAAACAGGGTTTACAATTAGTATGCAGGCAATTTAATTAAAAATTTGAATTCCCGCCAGAGCACATTTCGTTTCAATGTATAGATTTTTGCAGAAAATTCCATTTTTCGATTTTTTTAAATTGTTTAGTCATTTTTTATAACTCTATAAGACGAATAAAATGAGACTAAAATTATCCAACATTGTTTTGGATTAGTGAAAAGAAAACATAAATCAGAATTTTCGTTTCAATAACCCAAAACAATTTTCAAATTGGATAATTTTGGAATCGTTTATTCATCGCGTAGAGTTATAAAAATGTGACGAATGTTTTTTCAATAAAAATTTGAAAAAAGTTTCGAAAATGGAATTTCCCATCAATAATCTGTGTATTGAAGCGAAATCCTGCTCTGGAAGGCATTCAAATTTTTAAATTTTAAACTTACACGTATTGGTATGCCAGCAAAAGTTGGTTCATTTATCATCTTCTTTTTTCGTATTTTAAAAAACTAAATCTAAAAGTAAGCATTTTATAAATTTGTCAAAACTAGAAGCCCAAAAGGATATAAACAACCCCTCTCACGTAATATATAAAGCTCCAGAAATCGGTTTTTGACAAAATTTTTTTCAGTAGTACGAAAGAGTGTATGCTGAATACGATTTGTCACTGCACCACCGAGGTAAATTTGAGGGAGGGAAAATTTTCATATCAAATTGTTGAAATAAAACGAATTTTGTTCTTGACCAGGAACTTTTGAAACAACCTAATAAGTTTTGTACGACCCGCGTAATTTTGGATCAACCCAATAAACTCTAAATGATTCAGAATTTTGCGTCAGAATCACTTAGATTGTAGATTATGTTACCTAACTCAGCGAGTGAAAAACTGTGTAATTTTTTCGTTGTAGCAAGTCAAAAAAATTATTGTAAACCTGTTATTTGTATATTGACATCCCTTCATGTACTTTTATACAATGTCATAAGACAAAAAAACTTTTTTTCTAATAAATATTTGATTTTATCTTTTCATGGCCATTTTTCGATCAACATTTCATTTATTATACACTAGTTGAAATTGGGGAGTTAGTTAGTGCCATGTGAAAGAGTACAAAATTTGGAGCATATTTTACCATTACGGCACTAATTGAATTCTAATTGAAAAAAGTTATGAGCAAAATAAAGGCGCGACAAAATTTTTCAAACGTATTTAAACATTGAAATGAAAATGAAAACAATAAGCCTGCACTCAGGCAAACATCAATAAAAGTTGTTTATTGACACGAGTTCGTATAGTCGAGTGGCGAAAACGCTTGGCTCTTAAAATGTGACTCAGGTTCGATTCCCAGCTGCTTGGAAGCGCTCGAAAGCACAAGGAAGCACTCTGAGGCGCTCGTTAGCACTCAGAGGTACTCGGAAGCATTCGGAGATACTCGTAAGCACTCAGGGGCGCTTAAAAGCACTCGTAGGCGCTCGAAAGAACTTGCAAGCACTCAGAAGAACTCTGAGGCGCTAGTTAGCACTCAGAGGTACTAGGAAACATTCGGAGGTACTCGAAAGAACTCATAAGCATCCAGGGGGCGCTTAAAAGCATTCGTAGGAGCTCGAAAGAACTTGGAAGCGCTCGGAAACACTCAGAGGCACTCGGAAGCATTCGGAGGTACTCGAAAGAACTCGTAAGCACTCGGAGGCGCCCAGAAGCAATCGGATCAAGGCGGAGATCTCGTTTGGGGCGCTCGGAGGCTTATCGATCGGAACAGAAAATCTCAAATAGCGCTCAGTCTCCCAATATAGTCTCCCAATAAAAATGAAATAAATTGCCTTGGTAATCTCTATGTTCTTTTGCGCCGCTGAGTGGAACTGGAATCGCAAAAAATTTTCGATGGGACAGGAACCAAAACCGAAAGATTTTTTCGGTTTGGGCCATCACTGGTTCAAGTTTACATTCGTTTTTTTGAAATTTTTTTCGTTTTAGACGGATTCGAGACGTTTTCCAGGTTTAAATCATTGGGGTAAACATGCGATGCTTCAATTTAAATGCCAAATTAATTTTAATTATTCAGCCTGATGAAAAAATCATTCTTCTCGGCTTTTTATGCATGTCTTTGTTTCTCACTCTCTCAAGTGGCTTCCTCTTCAAAATAGGCAACCAAACAAGATATTCGGATTTTATGGCTTTCGAAATGAGAAACAGAAAAATCTACGGATGTAAAGGCATTTTGCCCATCATAGACATGTGCTTTGCTTAAATGTATATGCCTGTTTTTCGCCGCACGTTGTTATGACAACCATGAGTGATACCTGAGCAAAAAGTTATTTATTCTTTAAGAAATTATTAGCATTGACTGCTAAATATGCAACAGGCTGCAAATGAGCAACAAAATTTGGAGGATTTTTGGCTCGTCTTGGTTTATTTGTGTTTTAGTCTTTTGTCTATTTTTGGTGCAGGATTATGTGGGTTGTTGGCGTTGTTGCTGAAAAAGTATAATGTTTTTCATGCAAATTTTCGCGAGATTTTGGCTAATGTGATTTTGGCTTTGGGGATAAATAATGTTTTGCAGTTTGGAAGGGTTGCGCTGGTTCTATATGAGTGGTATTATGAAAAGCCTATAATTCAAGTAAGATGGTAGACCTCAAATTTATACGGAACACCTTCTGCGCTTCCAATTTAATCAGGAAAAATGTATTGAAGCGAAAAGCCATACATGTTAAAATTCAAAAAATAGTCGTTTTAGCTGCTGATTTTGCGTAGCATGGCGGGTTTTGTCATGAGAGAACACTAGTCCGGCGTTAGAATTCAAATTTGGGAGCTACTACACAATAGGGGGCCACCCAGGTAAAAATTTTTTCTGCAAATGACCCCTCTAGGGGTAAAAAAAAGGGAACGCACCCTTATACAAGGAGTGCGTTCCTAAGTTGAACCGTACAGATCCGTATTGACACTGTCAACCGTGAATCGCACGGTCAACTATACGGCTTCCCGTGGCCCCGTAGGCCACCAGTACGGGGTCGTATGGGTGGCCTACGGGCATTCATTACCAATGGGGGGGGGAGACTGCCCCCCCCCCCTCCTCATGTAGCTAGCATCGAGCCAAAAATTAAGATTCATATAGCCTCGGAGTTCCAAGTCTCAAAGCTATATAGCCGAGCCAAAAAAGTAGATGGTGACCTTTTTTTTGGTCGACAACATATAGCCCCAGGTAGCTTGTCCCTCCTTGTTTATGTATGCGTACGGGTGACCTACGGGGCCACGAGGAGTCGTACGGTTGACAGTGATCAGTACGGATCGTACGATTGACCGACAGTTCAACTTAGGAACGCACTCAAAATAAGCCGCTATTAAATCGCATTTTTGAATTTTATGATGCCTGGTTTTTCGCTTCAATTCATTTTCCCTGATTCAATTGGAAGCTCAGAGGGTTTTCGAGTATATTAACTTTATAGGTCAAAAACTTTTCCAATGAATGCCTAGAATTTTCCATAATCCCAACTTTTATTTGTGCTATCATCACAATAAGCGGCATCGTTTTAGCAGCCGAGAGGCTCTATGCCACTTTAAATTTTGCCAAATACGAATACGAAGACATCACATGGATTTTGAAAAAATTTTTTGCTTTAATGGTAATAATTTTTGAAAAAAATGTTGAAGAATTGTTGATTTTTAGTGGACTTTTATGGGATTTACAATAATTTGGCATATATGCGAATTTTTAGCCAAAGATTCCAATGGATCTTATTATTCTTGCATATTGGTGCAAATTGTTCAGAGTCCTTTGAAATCTAGCTGGCATATTGTGATAACAGGGTTATGCCAGTTGGTTTTCTTGGTTGTATTTTTGACGGTGTATAAGGTATGGATAAAAATCAGCTTATTTCATTTTCATGTTCATTTCCAAGTCCATATCTTTGTCCGTTAAAAAAAGTTTTTTTTTCACTTTCAAGATTTAAAGACTAGGCTTAAGCCTAAGCCTAGGCTTAGGCTTATGCTTAGGCGTAGGCGTAGGCTTACGCTTAGGCTTAGCCTTAAGCCTAGAATTGGGCGTAGACGTAAGCATGGGCTCAAGAGTAGGCTTAGGCTTAAACTTTATGTTCAAGTCCATACTCATACATGTGAAACTCACTTTTAGGTAAACAAAGAAAAACAAATAGTCTACATAAAATATCACTATAATAACTTGAGCTCAAGATTTCAACTTGGCGAAAATATTAAGGCCACACGACTTTTGCTACCTAAAACATTTTTGCTATTGATAACCCTAGTAATATCATTTGGACACACTTACAAGTTAAACCAATGGTTCAAATTTTCGAGAAATCCCTACGAAATAGACGTTATACATAACATTATTTTATGGCAGGTAAAAACTCAATCATGGGAGGAAACATCCTTTGTTAGAGGGGGTATGGGTCAAAACTCTCTCCCCCCTCTTCTAGTGGGAGGGGGGGGGGTAAGTCATTTCTCTCGTGAAAGATAGGTCAAAGATCCGTAATCTAATCATTTTTAGGAAATAAGCCTACTTTTCTTCCCTCTTTATTCTGTTATCATGCCATTAATTTTTATACTAAAATGCACTGTTTTTATGAACAGGACAAGATGCTTATTTAAAGAAATGGTATACAAGGTTAAAGGTAATAATAGTAAGGAATATTTTATTCACTAACAAAAAATCTAATCAAATTTTAAGAGCAGGACGCCAAAAGAAACCTTCTGGTATAAAAGAGGCATTTTTCGACGATTTGGATGCTTGTTGGGAAGATGCCATGCATTATAGCTAAACCATGTCCAGTGCAACAAATTTCTGTATATAAGATACCTCTACTATATTTATTTTTATGAAAAATTTTATTCACATATAAAATAAATGTTGTACGAGTCTAATAGATAACGGCAAAAGTGAAGTGAGCATCACTAGGTAGATGTGGCCGAGTGGCTAGAGATGCTGACAACAGTGTTAAAGGTCCTCTGTTCGATCCCGAGTAAAGTCACAAAGATTTTGTGTTACCTGTTTGAACAATTTTCTAAGCCTATTTTTCACACCTCGCTCTATTGAGTTTTCTTACAAAGTTGGTACAAATTGGTGCGAATCTCGGAAAAGACCCCTTGTTTTGTAAAGCGTTCGGGATGAAGTTTTCATTTTTTAGAATTGTCTGCATGGAGTGAGGCGGTCTAAATATGGACCCCATTTCATATAAGTGCAGGGAACTATGATCGAGACTTCACAAACAAAACATTTGGTTGCGGAATATTTCCAGATATAACTGTTGTGTTATTACCCCTTTTAGCAACACTAATCAACCTTTTTGCAAATTGAATAAGTGCGAACCGATACGATTTCAATATACAAAAAGTACATATGACATCAATAATCACAGAAATATTATACAACGAGCCAGCAATTGCGCTGAATAGAAAATAAATTACAATCGAAATGAAATACGAAGAATTTGGGGTGGCAAGAAAATTTTTTGTATATGTATCTAATAAGTATCCACTAAAGATTCCCATATAAATATTCGGCCCTAAGTGGATACAAATAGTTAAAGAATTTATGAGACAGACTATAGCAGCGCGATTTAAATCCCTAAGGGTTTGTTCTTGGGAAAAGTTCTCGCTTTTGAGTTTTTTGATGGTTAGCCTGATTTTTATGATGAGTAAGATA